>JAHZMX010000948.1:0-15357 GCA_027743895.1 Seira musarum | reverse complement strand
CCTCTTTAAAAAGCTAACAGCTTTTCATTGATGTAAATAGGAAGTCGAACGATAAAGAAAGTTTGCATTCATAAAACAAAACAAAAAATTGGACGGGTTTGAAAAGGATGGAATACTTAAAAGTACCAAAAAGTACAACAGTACTTTCACACTCAATCAGCAAATTGCAAGATGAGTTTTCATTTATCTGAATGGAAAGAGTTACTTTTGAATGTAATAGAGTTATACTGATGATGGCAGAGTGAGTTTGGTTTGCACGAATCAAAGAAAACAAAGAGTTTCTCTAGATGTGAGATCTAGATGGCAATGAAATTGGTTTCTAGATACAAATCTTCTACCCGTATCTGCTGAGAGGTACATTTTTTTCGGACAAGACATGATGGAGTGCCACAAACTGACACTGACACCAGCTTACTCAGGAAATCTACTTCCCATAAACTTTTTCACGCTATCAATCTCTTTCGCAACGATAAATAATATTTTATGAATGATTGCATTCCTAAAATATAGACTGCACTGCAGCGCAACGATTTGCCAAGACCATGAGAAACTGGTAAATACAATTCTTTCCCCCGCACCAGCTCAAAACTGTATTATTATTAACTCTACCAAATGAGAAATGTAAAGAAGAATGACATAAATACAACTAATAAAAGCAAGATGGATAGTTTCACATGATAGATAACACAAAAGATATTATTATCGTGGCTGAAAGATGCACAAAGGAAAAATTAGGGTTCCTCGTTTTTTCATTTTTTGAGATAGATAATATTCCATTTTAAAATTAGAATCTCCAGTCCTTCAAACTTTGAAGGTAGTTATATTAATAGTAACAGATTTCACTAAAAGTTCACACACCAGTGGAAGGCAAGGCAATCCAAGCCTACGAGTTTTTGAACTTGAAGCTAGGTACAACCGCTCTCATAAAAACTGTTCAGGCATCACTTTGTTAATTATTAGAATTGTTGAAATAAAAAGTATGAAATAAAAATAAGAGTAATTTTTGATTTACATGATGCCATAAAATTGAGATCAAGGCTGTCTTTTTTGGCCGATTCTGTGGCTCATACTCTCAAATCAAATCCAGTTTTAATTTTCGCAACAGGAGATTATACTAACATATTTCATCCGCGAACATCAAATTGATATTCCAGTGGAACCACATCAAAGGATGAGCATAATGTATGTGCATACATCCCTACTTTCACCACACACCGGTTCCTACATACTTATTCTTTTCAATCCCTTTAATTTACTTTAAACCACTTAAACTTCCTTTCATTTTTTTATCAGGGATAATTAGTTCACTAAAAAGCTAATTAAACGGCTGATGAAAGTAGGTCTTTCCACACGTCTAAAAAGAAAGAGAGAGGTTTTTGTCTGACGCGGTTAACAGTTTGTATTTCCCTTTGTAGTAGCACAATATCCTTGATATTTCGTATTGTGCTTGGTTCGTCTTACAGTTGGAGTACAAGTATAATCGCTTATTACTTAGCACATGAAATTGGATATGATGCCATTGAATGATACGAGAAAATGATGCTCGAGTTAACGCTTTTCTTCTTTTTCTCCCTTTCTCTTTTTTTCGCTCTTTCCATCTTTTGTATTAAAGATGAAAGAGCTGCCGTCATAAATGGAGTGAACGAAGATTTATCTTTCATATGAATCCATCTCTCGACTCATTTTTCACTCGTTTCTTTCTTTACCAGTTCCATTTCTCATAATTCTTTCTTTCCACTTCTTCTCGTCTTGTGTGAAGAGACGCCAGCTTCGTTTAAAAAATCCTCTTTTCTATTTACTTTCAATGGATGGAATGAAGAAAAAAGCTTTTTTTCTCTTCATTCATTTGCTCATTCATCCGATAAACATGCTATTCGCCTAAGAACAAAAGAAAGTAAAAGTAAAAATTCGCAAAAAATAAAACTATTCACATGAATAGATTACCATTTTATGCATGTAAGCAACCAAAAACTAAAACTGATGCGCAACTTTTTCTCTTTGTATCTGTGTGCACATCTCGAGAAAAAATTGAAGTGAAAGTATATGAAAATCTGTTCAGTAGAAAAAAAAATCGCCTAAAAAACAACTTTTTCTCGCTCCATCTGGAAAATACTTTTCATCTCACCTCAAACCAAGAGAGACAGAGGGAAACAAAAGAAATTGTTAAATTCTTCTCTAAGAATGATGAAAAAAGCGAAGAAAAATAAGGATGATAAGTTTTTGGTGTCATTTCTACTGAAAAAGGTTTTGGAGAAGGGAACCAACGCTTACTTATTTTGCAACACATCAATTCTAGAAAACAAGGGGATACAGAAAGACTGGGAATAAAAAAGAAGCTTTCTCATTTCTTCAGGGTTATGCTACCTGGAAGGAAACCTTGTGGGAAATAGTGCAGTTATGCATATATTCAAGCTTCAAAAAAGTTGGTCGATACATCGAGAGAAAAAAACAGCTATCGTCTTGATTTGGATTAAATGTAGGTAGGGAAATGCCACAAGGAGAAAATAATTGGTCGTTCGAACGAAAAGTTTGCAAGTTTTGCAAAAAAAATTGAAAACCATGTTTTTGCATTTAGTTCAACTCCTAGGCTATAATTTTTTTCTGTGTGTGAGGGGAACACTAGCACGCACGCCTACTTAAAAAGGGTTTGAAATGAATTAGTTGAAGCTTGAAGTATGAAATCGTGACAAGTTAGGTCGAGAGAGAGAAAAAAAACTTCCAAATTGCTACGTAATTGATGCCGTGAAGCGGAAAATATGGAAGTGAATAAATGACGGTGCTCTCAACTAGATACAAATACCTCTCTAGTTCATTATTATAGAACTTATTATACATGCTTCAGGGAGTTCAAAATTAGGGAATCGTTAATGCTCCAATTCAGCAACAGTAACGGCTACTTTTTTTCGATTTATTATTTATGATTGTAATTAGCAAACATAACGTAGAAGAATAATGTACTTCATCCGCTTAGAAATCGCAGAAGCTTTCTAGTGGAATTATATGTGCTTGAATTCATGATATAATTATGTTTAGTAATAAATTGTAAAGTGTACTTACGAACGACAATTAAATGGACAAAATGGCCTATGGGAGGAGTAGTACTAATTTGGCACTCATAAATCCCAGAGTCTCTCTCCTAAAAATAATAACACAATCGGATTAATTTCATGTTGGAATTGCATCGATTAACATTAAAATATTCTGTAGAGTGTGATTAAAAAGTTTGTAAAAATGTACGAGCCTTTAATTGGGTGTGTAATAATAGCTCGTCGTAAACTTATATTTGTTGGCATCAGTATCACGCGGTTAGTGCAAAAAATCACTCCCTAACACATCGAACTATTGCACCCAATTCATTACATGGTTTATAAATAGTTTTTTTTTTAAAAAAAAAAGCTATTCGTTGTAAGCATAGGGGAAAAATCGATTTCACAATTAAATAGGCGCGTCTGGTCCCACGCCATGCCACTCAAGTTTAACTTAATCAATCTCGCTCGGGGGTGTAGTATCAAGTTGCCCTTGCCCTTTTTACAACAATGAAGGTAGAATTAGGCATTCCAGAAAGAGAAGAGAAACTTTGGCCTTTTGACAGTCAAATTTTAAAAGGAAAGACAACTGGAAGTTCTCAAAGTAATATCAAACGCGATGATGGATAAAAGAAAGAAACAACAATATCGAATTAAAAAGAAACAAAATCCATGTATGCCTAAAACGGGCTATTTCTTCTTCTTCTTCTAGGAACGTCGATGTAAAGAAGGCGAGGGCAACGTGAAACCTATTCTCTTGAAAAGTCAAAATCTCTATCTATTCGCATGAAAGGATAATATTAACTACGTAGGTATCTTTCGTTGTTCACTTTCCTTCTAACAATACGTACTCCCCTGTCGTTATCTTGTTTTGACGAAACAAAATAACTGAGTTTTGGAGAAGCAGATACTAATATAAAAAGAGAACAAGGCATTATTTAGCCAAATATTGAACTTTAGGATGAAATAGATAAAATGTCTCTGGAAATCTGGGGAAGGAAAAGAATCCTTGTTTTTGTTGTTATATTTTCCTCCTCGTCTTCGTCATGCTCTTTTGTTCACAAAAGTTTTGAATATAAAAACAAACTTTGTCTCCTTTCCATGAAAAGAACAAATAATAATGTCATCTCACCTGGGGATATCTAATTTGTAGTGTCCATTCATCCGAATGAGGTTTGTGAACGAAAAAAGAGTAAGCAAACATTACGGTACGTCAAGTCAGTGAGTACATGTCATGTACAAAGTTGGATATGGATAATACTGTTTTCAGAAATCCGTTCCATCTTCATTTTGGAATTTATTCATTGCAAACATAAAGCAGCCAGTGGCTTGAAATGTCGCATTTGTAAACAAGTCGTTAAAATTTGGTATTTGTATTGGGGAAAACATCGTATCTCGACCTACAGTCAATAAATGAATATCTCGATGTCGAACCCACGATATCTGTGAAAAAAAGAGTAAGCAAACATTACGGTACGTCAAGTCAGTGAGTGCATGTCATGTACAAAATTGGATATGGGTAATACTGTTTTCAGAAATCCGTTCCATCTTCATTTTGGAATTTATTCATTGCAAACACAAAGCAGCCAGTGGCTTGAAATGTCGCATTTGTAAACAAGTCGTTAAAATTTGGTATTTGTGTTGGGGAAAACAACATGATTTTCCGCTTTTAGATTAAGATACATCTTTTTTTGTTTTTAAACAATTTAACGAATTTTTTTTTCACGGGAATGTCACATTTGTTACTGATTTACTTTCTACTTTTCCTTACGATAGAAGTCACGTTTTCACGGAAGTTGGAATCAATTTTAACAATCCGTAAAGTAAATGTTTACTTACCGTTCTATTTCCGGAGTTGTGAACACGACACGTGAGGGAAGCTGTTTTTCCTACAAGGGCTGTCACATTTCGTGAATATTCTTTGTCAAAGTATGGACCTGGAGGGCTGTAAGCTGCGAAGTCGAATTCCTCATCTTCCTCCGCAGAATTGGTCGACAGAACTGTAATCACAACAAAATAAGATCATCATTAACCTCGTGAAATTGATTACACCGCTTTTATCTGTAACGCAACGCATGCTTCGTATCACTTTACCCCAACTTCAAGAAAAAAGCCGATATTGGGGAAATCCGACCTATATTTCTTTTATTACCACATTCAGCACATTTTATGAACAAATAATTTTGCTAAAAAAAGAGCAATCATCGCATCATCGAAAAATCCGAGAAAGCAAATCATCCTTTTTCACCCTATAGGGCCTCCTTATTATGATTCTTAGCGTCAGCATAAAGAAGGAAAAAAAATATTTCAATACAATCACGTAGCACGCCTGTTCTGCTAACACGATATACTATTCAGTGTAATCTAATAAACATAAATTTAAGCTCATATAAAAATATAAAGGAAATTGGATCAGTTCAGCGAAATTTAATACGCTATTCTATGAAAATAATATGGCGTATTTTATTTCTCCATTTTTATACTTGCTTAAACCACTATTACCTACATTAGTGTAAGCAAGAACCTCGTGCTCTCATCCTTTTATTGCTTGCATCAATCCGTAATAAACATCCAATCTCTAGACACTAGACTCACACACACACCGTTTCTGTTTTTCTCTTTTAAACTAAATTAGAAAAAAAGGATACCACCAGAAATATCAAAACGAGCAAAAGCTTCTTTTTCCCTCCTTTTGATGGAAAAGTAGAATTCCATTCCAAATATATTATGCTTGAATGGAGAAAGTCTGTCATATTTTTTCGGACATGTGCTTGGATTCGTGTTATCATAAAAAATAAAGAAAATAATAATAACGGCAGTGGTTTCTTTTACCAATATAGGATCATTGCATAACATAACGCTGTGCTGTACAAGCATTACCACATGAGGATAATAAAGGAGAAAGACAGAAAAAAACGATTGTTCCATTGTGCTCCTCCAGCACATAATAATATTAGAGCATAACTCAAAACGAGTTAGAAAGAACGGATAAGCGAGTTTTTATTAAAACTTTTCATATTTTTGTGATGTAAAATCTAAAAAAATAGTTATGATTTGGCCTGGCCTTGTGAGCTCTTTATTTCGTATCCATTTCTTACACCATTATAATGTACATTGTAGGAGTCAGCCAACCCCTTTCTTTCCCCTTTGTATTTTTTTTGTCATCGTAAAGAGTATCTACGTATGTGATCCTACAACCTTGGAAGAAGTCTGTTCTTAGAGAAAAGAGTTGATATCACCACATCATATCACACATCGTGTTTCATCTTTTTTATGTTGTTCAGGATCAGGCAGAGAAAAAACTCGTATTTCATTTTCAACATGAAACGAAATTCTATATTGAACTGAGCCAGAGTAAGAAATAAATAGTTCACAAAGTCATAATGTAGAGGTGCATGTTTGGAGAAAGAACGAAACCGACTTTGGAAGATGAGGCAATAAAGTATGTTTATTTTTTATAGGATGTACAACCATTGGGTAACATTTTCCTTTATTTTTATCACTTTTTTATACAGAAGGAGGGCTAGTGTGACCCTAGAAGCCACCGTGGTAATACTCGAGGTCGAACTGGAAGATAGGAAAATACATTATGTCCCTAAAAATTAATAAAATATGATGTTTCACAAAATATGTGCACGACTTTCTATGACACTTTCCTTTTTTCAAATATCTTGCCCCCCTAACTCATTCATGCATTGAATTAAATAGGGTGTTCCACTCATAATACAGCGGTTACCTTTCGAAAAAAAAAGTTATCGAAAAAGTTCAACCCCAATGTTCACTTTTAACATGGGGTGGGCGAGACGGGTTTTAACTTATTTAAGACTTGACTAAAGAGAGGGTGGGGGAACGTCAAATTATAAACAAGATAGACGTCGCTTACATTAACGAAAATTCAAATCCGCATACATAGCTTAATAAACTAGATTACTGAATAATTCCTTAAAAAAAACTTGGTGCCTACTTTAAGATTTTTCACTGCAAAGATAAAAAGCTTCGAAACTTGGCTCACAGAAGAAGTCGTTGTAAACGTTTTCCGAATCTCTTTTCGTGTATAGGGCCAAATGAAAACGAATATAGCAAAATAATCCGTCAGTATTACCTAATATTCCTTCGCTCACACGTTTTTTACTGATAACCGATAGCCCTAATGTAATGTCTTATAATCACGCCAGTTTCTCTTAGTTGCAGTATGTAGTCAAGCAAATCATTTTCGCTTAGTTGCTTCATAACTTGACGAAATACAAACTGTCTTTTTCATTTGCAAAAAAGTCAATGGGTACTTATGGAAGTCAACTCAATGTGGAGGGAAAATAGAGGGCTTCCAAAGAAAAATCTTTTGTTGGATAAATGAGAAGTTCTATTCAGAGGGAAGGGAACACTGTGATAGCTCCAATCCAACTTGATTTTCTGGAGTCAATTATGTCGCATCACATTGGCATGCTGGATATTACAAAAGAACTAGCTAGCGTTCCACAAATTTTAGTTTTCAACTTGTCTATCAATTTTGTAAAAAAAAAATCTCGTCCAAGATCTTTTATTTTCTGTGAACTAGGTAAATAACTCTCTATAACTTGCACAGAGACACACACGTAGAGAATGAATACTCCAAATTCATCGACCCCAAAATATGCTATTAGACGGCATAATGTATAACAAGTTGATAGGTAAGGAGGTCTTGGATACTAGCTACTTTTTACCCTAGAAGCTGTTTTCAATGGGAGTTGCAAATAAGACCGGTTTATTAAAGCATATGTGAGAAGAACAGGTAAAAGCAGACTTTTCCTTTCCAAAAAATCCATAGACTTAATATTTGTCAAATGAGGTGGAAAGGTGGGCTTATTATTCAATATTTAATGAAAAGGAAAAGGCAACGGGGACTTTTTTCTTTATTCAAAGAATTTGAAAGTCAAAACGACATATTTTGTGTGAAAGAATTTTCACTTCAAATCAATTCAATAAACCCAATTTTCAATAAAACCCAGTGAACAAAAAATGAGGGAAAAGTTTCAGTAAAATCGTTTGTAGAGATGCTGGTTGTACCTTCAAAACTGTCATAGAACTTTTTTCCCTGCTCCCTTAGCTTCATTCAATCACAAGTTTTTGAATTCTTATTTCAAATTACATTTCAGCAGGTGGCTTTTTTCCCTACAGAATTCTACAAATAATTTTTCCGTGAAGTCTTGCATCCTTCAGCTTAAATCACGTAATTTCAATAGACTTTTCCATTGCAAAACCACAATCCAAGATGTTTTTCTAGACCTTTTTCTTGCATAAATTAGAAACTCTATATATAAAACTTAGGTAGTCCCAAGAGGAAAACTTAGTGTAATTTTGACTTAACGAAGTGGGTTCACTACTTGAACAAATACCTACATTACAATATTTCCATGAAATAACTACTCTAACAAAAAACGAGAGAGTGGCTTGTAAAATACTGCCCCTAAAGCAAAAAAGTCAATGTTATGTTGGGGTAAGCAACCATTGAGGCGTAGGATGAGCGCCCTTAACTATAAATAGAATTTTACGTGGGTTGTGAAAGTGTAAAGCGGATATTGAAAAGCGTGACAAATAACATTTCTCTTTAGTTGTGTAAATTAAAGAAAAATATGTGGTAGCAACACCAAGCACCACGTACATAGGCTCTTTTTTAATTTGGCCTAAAGTACTTTAACATACAAGAATTTGAGTGGTATTTTTACAAAAAGGAATACACTACACATAGACAATGTAAAAGTGAAAGCAGTGCAAAAATGAGATTGGATGCGTCGACTTCATTTTTGGTAGTACGTTCAACCCTTGAACAGATTGAATCATGGAGTTAGGTTTTAAGACGAAACTTACTGCCTCCTTGTGTTTCTTCGAAGTCTAAGATATGTTATCTTTTTATTCACACACACTTTTTTTGCTTCATGGTACTCAAACTAAAAGCTATAACTGCTTATTATTTCATTACTCTTGTGCTGGTGGCATAGACTTCACTCCCGGAATGAAAATCGTCTAGCCGAGCGAAAGCCGCGAAAAAAAAGTTGCAAAGACTATAAATCATTATCGATCCTGACAACTTGCTTATATATATATTTTTAGTGCATAATCAACTTTTTCTACCGATCATTTTGAATAAATAAAATAAAAATGCCATTACACAGCAACTTTTCTCATTTTTCTCTGCTAAAACGTGACTGCGTATGTGCAGCTTTATAATGAGAAGATTCTTTCAGAAATAAAAAAAAAACTTCATGGTTTTGCATATCAGATACGGAGAAATATTTCCTTCTTTCTGGATACGCGCTTACTATGATAATCATGTTGATAAAATTAATCAAGACCCGTCACGCTTCAACAAGCTTCAGGACCTGCTTTGGGCTTCTCTCTATATTTAACTCTCACGTTCCATGTACGCATTTCCGTTTTATTGTAGCAAATGTATTGAGAGTTTTTTTGCTTTAGTTTAGCGGCTCATCGTCGCCTTCAAAATATACAAAAAGGCTCCGTGGAACAGACCGGCAAATGATAAAAAAATTTGAGGAGTGTGTTGACCTATGGAAATTATGAGAAATAGTAATAGTAATAGTAGAGTAGTGAGCAGAGCGACTTGGGCTTATATATTGCGTGTCCGTGTAGAAAGTACTGCCTTTTTCATTAGTCGCGCCACATTCCTGAGCATCCTTAGCCAAAATCATGATTTATATATTATTTATTATGTTCACTATAGTTTATGCTATTATGTATGCTTGTGAGCTCTTCTTTTATAGTAGACAAGAAAGGCAGTTCGATCTTTTTGATTCACTTTTGCTTTTTTTAACCATCTTAAAGATTGTTTATAAGGTGTGTAGCGTGTAGCAGTAGCCCTTTCAACTTTGAAACTGATAGTCAGCCAGTCAGTCTGGCAATATGAGCATTATGTTTAGTGATGATTGATGGGGTGAAAATGAAATTTTTATTCGTGGCTCGTTCATGCTCTGCGATATCATAGAAGAAATTTCATGATGATGATGACGATGAGAAGAGGATGTACTTGAGACACGGCGTGACTACCAGTAAAATAACTAAAAGAGAGAAGTGAAAATAAGAGAAGGAACTTTCAGATAGGACTTTCAAAAGAAAATGAACGAACATCAGAACCACTAAACCCGGAAAAGTTTTTTAAGCGAATGAGTTTTTCATAATATTCTTTGCTATTATTACGACCAACCGCACCTTAGTTTTAAGATGGGGAAAGTGAAAAGGCTTAATCTTGAAAAATAGTTTGCGTTGAGTGAGAAGGCTTGCGTTGTGCGTGTGCAGATAAATTAAATGACGCAAAAAAAAACTTTTTAAAGTAATAACCCCAATGCAGTAGGATAGTTAAAGTATAAAATCTGAAGCAAAAACTCTGAAACCAAAACTCGAACTCCCGGATACATAAAATGTTTAAATAAGAATAAATTATGTAAATGATTACAAAGTACTTGCCGACTTTGTCGGAACAAGCTGGAGCTGGTTTGAAAATTTGATTCTACCGAATTACACCAAAACTAAATGTTAAAGTCTAATTATTTAAAACAAAAAACATACTTTCTAATGTATATGTTTTGAAGTGGCAGATAGATTTTTAAATTAAAAATATCAAAGGTTGGCCTTGATTGAACGCACTTTAATACGTAGGCATGTGTTCACTTTTTGTACAGTATGGACTTTTATGGTTTTGGTGCTGTTAAAGCGTAAATATCGTCGGAACAGGATTGAATAAAGATACGGAAATAAAATCTTCATAAACTCAATGTCGCTAACTTCTGCTTGTGTCACCACCTCAAACGCCCCATTTGTTAGTAGATATGAGAAAACTAAAAAAAGAACAACTAATTGACAAAGATTTATGGTGATAATCTTAAAATGAACATTTGTTTCTTTGCACAAAAGCCATTGAGAGGAAAGTTTTTTTTCTTGAGAACGTAGTCAAGCAAAGTGCAAAGTCCTCTTGAAAATTGTGAATGAAACAAAAAAAAGCGGAATGTGAGAAGGGGAGAATCTGTAAGAAGAGGTGTCAGGAGAAACGAACAAGCTTCTTATGAGAAAACAATACAAGGAAGTGGATGTAGCAACTTTGAGTGTGAGGAGCGAAGGGGAAAATATTTGAATGGTTGCTTTCTCTTACTACTCTTGGAACATTTCAACAAGAAAGAATAATTTATAGTGAAAGCACCCACACTGATTTTCCTTTCCCACGGAAAAATACAATGGTTTTGTTTCCAGTAAACTCACACAAACCATTTTTCACTTTTTACGCTGAAACGAAACTATGAATGAAATGACTGACTATGCCTTAAGGAATTAAATATTATGCTTGAAGTAGTGTTACATTTGATGTACAAGTACACATAATTGAAAAGGGAAAACAACCCTCATGAACACGTCATTTCCACAAAAAAAGAAAATGACAAATAGTAAATCAATAGGAATGTTGCAACAAAATTTTCACTTTTCATGATTTAAATCTTAAAAAGGGAAATAGAGACACGTGCTCATTCATACTTTAGCTCGACTTGGCAAACATGTTTGTAGTAGCTTGAATAACCACATACATACGCACAAGTGAAATATGTGAGTATTCTTCTTTTACACTTTTCCTTTGTTATTTTTCACTTTTGTCTTAAGCCTTTATGCCAATTCTCCTTTGGAAAGAAAATCCCTTTTAGTTAATGTAACTCATACACACAACCCACGCCACAAAAGTAATGACACTGTGGTATGTAGAATAAAATCTAACTTTTTTTTGTGAAAACAAGTCTGGATCTTTGCTGTCATCCATTTTGATTGTGATAATACAGGAATTTTAGAGAATCACATTTACACTTTTTCCCTCAACTAAGCAAACCAAATGCTTTTTCTAGAATTTTTTAGTTTCCTTTTTTTTCCTTTTTCACTTTTGTCTTAAGCCTTTATGCCAATTCTCCTTTGGAAAGAAAATCCCTTTTAGTTAATGTAACTCATACACACAACCCACGCCACAAAAGTAATGACATTGTGGTATGTAGAATAATATCTAACTTTTTTTTGTGAAAACAAGTTTGGATCTTTTCTGTCATCCATTTTGATTGTGATAATACAGGAATTTTAGAGAATCACATTTACACTTTTTCCCTCAACTAAGCAAACCAAATGCTTTTTCTAGAATTTTTTAGTTTCCTTTTTTTCCAGAAAGATGAACAAACAAAAAAGAAGAGAGCAAAGGAGTCTGATTAAATAAAAGCTTGTTGAAAGGATTTTCAGGGGAAATAAATCCAGAGGAAAAGGTGACAAAATCCATATTCTTCTATTATTTAAGGGAATGTAATAACTGTATAAAAGGAAGGAAAAAGGCGAGTCTCTAGGAATCTCAAGGAAAGTCATATTACGTTCCAAGTATTCCATATAACTAATATAATAATACTTTTAGAAAGATCATGTTTGCGGTGAGAAGTGAAAGTAAAAAAGAGCAAATTTAGTTAGGTGGTTCATCTCTAGGTCTTTTTTCAGTTTTATTAAGGCCACGTGAGGCTATAGTTGTGCATAACATTATATATTCCATAATGGTATCAACAATAAAAACCCTCCCCGTTTGTAATGATAATGTATGGGATGCTAGAGGGAAAAGAAGACTAAAGGAAAGAAAATTTTTGGACTTTGTGTCTTAAAACCAGGAAGAGATGAAACTGCACATGAAGAGGAGGTGCTGGATGGCTGGTGGTCTTGTGGAGCTACTACCTTCTTGGAATTTTTCTCCCTAGAGACTTGTGGCTTTTACTGACTGAGTGTACTGTGCATAACATTTCTGTAAAGTAATATGTTCTGTAAAGTAATATGCTTTTCAAAGTAAAGCTTCTTCTTTAGCTTTGTAATCTTCCCATTTTTAGTCACTGCTCTTGAGCTTTTTACTTTAATATTTTTGTTCTAAGATGATACATATTTCCATTTCATTATCTTTATTAGGGGAGGCCAAAACGAATATTAGATTTAAAAATTTGAGAAATCCCATTTTCGAAACATTTGGATTCTTCTTTTCAGATAGAACTATCATAATGTTTTTTAAATATAGAATTATTAATAGTCGGCCTTTTGAAATTGGATTTTATTAAAGTCCCCTAAACTAAATAATCAAGGTAATTTCATTTGACCCCATTCGACATTTGCAAACAAAATGGAATCCAAACTCTTAGCTCTGGCCCTTGTAACAAATTGGTGAGAAAAAGGGATAAAAAATATGCTTTATAATTCCCCGTTGAATGTGCGAACATCATTTAATTATTCAAAACTAGGTAATTCATAAATAGCTTACTCTTGTAATCATAATTCAGATAATTAGTATGTCAGAGAAAATATACTCTTTCCGTCATACACTGCATTTTTATCTTATTGCATTTATGGCCTGCTAGCTGAATTAAACCTCACCTATGACTTACTCATCCACGCCTCCTAAACATTAAGTAATTCTATTCACGAGACTCTCAAGTAAATTTTCACTTCCATCAAAGCATCACGAGCGCAAATAATGGTTTCATAGTTATCGTCATGAGGAGAAAGCTCCTGAAAGCCATCCTACTTGTCTTGATAGTGCACGTGTGAAATAAATTTTGTTGTGCGTTCATTGCATCTTTTCTCATCGTCGCTTAAAGTGAATTCTGTACTCTCCAACCCCAACTCAATAGCTTTAAGGTGTGCACTGGCAGATGGGAAGTTTGGTTGAGACATGGTAAGCCATAACTTTGTTTCGTGTGCTTGCTGCCAAGGTTAGTTATGAGCTCAACTCAAGTCAAACTACTCTTTAGATAGAAAAAAGAAATGCATTTTCTCATGCATTGCATCATCATTTCATAAGATGATAATGAACATGGAAGGGAAAAAGTTTGCATGTCTTCCTCCATATTTTTCTCCTACACGTCTTTGCTCTCACTTGAAGGACACAAGTGCACTTACAATTATATCGATTTGTCATGGGAAAGAAATGAGGCTGACGTGAAAGGAGAAAGTCAGATAAGGAGGGAGGAAAGTTTTTGTGTGCAGTACTGGTTGGAGTTGCACAGCAGGAGCAACATATGGAGAAAATATTGAAGGATGTCAATAAAAGGCTCTTATGCACATCGTAAATATTAGGTAAACGTGTGAGCCGTTTTATGAAGGGGAAGAATGATTAGTCTATGTAACTTTTGGAAGAACACGAACATATGCGCTTGTTTCTTCACTTTTCCTCTCATGACACTCGAGGCGGATGACGATGCATGCATGTCAACATATGTCATCATTGAGTTACGGTGACAGTATCCTTCTTCGAGTGATAAAATGATGAGAAAGTGATTTATAAAAGCTGCTTCACATACTACAATATTCTGTGAAATCATGGATCAACTTTTATTATTATTTTATTTTATGTTGATAAATGTAGAAAAAGTAGTTTTATATTCGAAATAGCAAGTCTGTTTGATGTGTGCAACTTTTTGGAGTAGAGAGGAAACCCTCTGTGATCCATCTTTTATATTTAATGTTTGATGAATCGATTTTTTGAAAATGTGTTGGCAAAAACTTTCCGGATAGAATTTTGCGTCAAAAATGAAGTTTGTTTAAAATTCATCCTAGTTTTTGATAGCCTAAAGTAGTTTTCCAAGTAACTTGTCAATCCATAAAATTTGGTGATGGAACTATCATTTGGAATTTTCCAACAAAAATTTTTACATTTCTTTTTATCGCACGATAATGACCATCTTTTTCCGCGTCAAATGTCCTTCAAAAATTATTTCTGCTGGCCTTTGCCTTCGAATTTCACGCGGAAAAGTATTATTTTCTTGGAATTGCATCAGATCTTAAATGTAGTCGTACAATTTTACTTAAGTATTGATCTTCATGCACTCATGCGCCAGAAAGTCATTCCAAGATAATAAAACAGCAACGTGCCGATTTTTTGCGTGCTATTTCGAATATAAAACTACTTTTTCTACATTTATCAACATAAAATAAAATAATAATAAAAGTTGATCCATGATTTCACAGAATATTGTAGTATGGGAAGCAGCTTTTATAAATCACTTTCTCATCATTTTATCACTCAAAGAATGATACTGTCACCGTAACTCAATGATGACATATGAGCCTGTTGACATGCATGCATCGTCATCCGCCTCGAGAGTGTCATGAGAGGAAAAGTGAAGAAACAAGCGCATATGTTCGTGTTCTTCCAAAAGTTACATAGACTCATCATTCTTCCCCTTCATAAAACGGCTCATACGTTTACCTAATATTTACGATGTGCATAAGAGCCTTTTATTGACATCCTTCAATATTTTCTCCATATGTTGCTCCTGCTGTGCAACTCCAACCA
>JAHZMX010000947.1:0-22409 GCA_027743895.1 Seira musarum | reverse complement strand
AAATTATTCAAATTGCTTCGGATCCTCGCTGTTTAGAACCTTCTTGTCTTCAAGTTCTCTAAATTTAGCCACCAGTTGCTCAATGGACCGTTCTCCAAGGACCTTGTTGTCTCTGGTGCGCACATTCACACTTCCAGCTGCTTTCTCTTTGTCTCCAACAACTAGAATACATAATAAAAAGGAAGTTAAGTTAATGAGTATTCATAGTATTCGATATAATCGGTTCTATCACGTCATATTTTAAATTAAATAAGGTGCATTCTTATTCTTACCTAAAAGACTTTCTTCATACTCCTTCTGAAACTTTTTCCAAAGTTCTAAACGACTCTCAATAAATTTTGGAGGAGGCTGAAGCTCCTGACGCTTTTGTTGTGAGGTGTCTGGCATATTTTTATTTTTCTTCTTTTTCGAGTTTGGGTGGGGATTTGTACTGATAATTAAGAGATCTTCAGAGTTATCTTCTTCCTCTAGAACGGTTGCAGTCTGAAATAACAGTAAGAATGTAACATGCAATCAAATCAATTAAAATATCATCAGACAAAACCGTCTGGTATTGCTTATATAATTTCGTGGCGTGATTTTTAAGAAACATACGGTTTTATTTCTCCTTTGAAATTCGGAATCAAATCCAAGTTGTTTCACTGATTTCAATTGCTGGCATATTTTTATTTTTCTTCTTTTTCGAGTTTGGGTGGGGATTTGTACTGATAATTAAGAGATCTTCAGAGTTATCTTCCTCCTCTAGAACGGTTGCAGTCTGAAACAACAGTAAGAATGATCAAATCAATTAAAATATCATTACACAAAACTGTCTGGTAATGCTTATATGATTTAGTGACTTGATTTTTAAGAAACATACGGTTTTATTTCTCCTTTGAAATTCGGAATCAAATCCAAGTTGTTTCACTGATTTCAATTGCGCACTTGCAAAATACGACTTTACACAAGAATTAAAATGTCCAGCAGTTTTATAATTAGGGTGACAGCTGTTCCGCAAACACCGGAAGAACGATAATGATAAATGACGTTGATTCACTACGACAGCAGACTGACTAATCGAAAATAATAACTGATGAAAATTCAACATTACCTTCACTCATACTTTTTGACTGAAGTAGAACAATAGGGTTGCAATACTCCTTGATTTTTACCTAATGAGAACACAACAATGATGCAATATGCAATACCTGTCGTACAGGTAGAATAGGTAGGTAAGCTTGCGAAAAGCATGTAAAATAGGAGAGATCTGTATGCGGCAGGCAAACTGATTGCATCATCCAAATTCTAGCGCATTTGCTTTACTCGCTGATGCTCTTCGTCTCATGCTTTTTGAGCTTTGCTTTTGCTGCAGCAAAAGCAAAGTAAAAGTAAAAGTGTTGCAGAGAGCAGTAGAACATAATTAAATTACTAATTACGCCAATTACGGTTGATGAGACTTTGATATCAGTTAAGTATAACGAAATGATTTCTTTTCACAAAATAAGTAAGATTCAATTGCCGGAACTGGAACACTTCTGCGACTTTTTAAAATTTTGCATGAACGGATTTCCAACATAATTGCAGAATCGTAGTTCATTTTTGGGGAACATGAGGATAACCCGGATTTTGTCATGCAATGAATTTGGTCAAGGATTTATTTGCCTGTTAATTTATTACTATGATTATGGTGCAAAAACGCAGATACATGCTGTTACATGTGTACACTACTGTACTATTTTCCAAGTAATGAATAAAACTGCATTGGAGATTTATTGGTATTTTATTTAAGTAATAATCGCATTATGGCATTATATCTGACATGAGTTTTCAGAATTCGTTACTGTAAAATTAAGTCTTTATTTTTAATAGGTAGGTAAATATTTTTTTCAGTACATGATTACTATTCAAGTAACATTTGATTATATGAAAGAGGATTTGGAAGACATTGAACATAATGTACATATTCTGTAAGGCACAATTAATTACATGTTATTTTTTGTTCAATATGCTATCAATATTGATTTTCCCGACCAAAGTCGGCAGTCAGTCTAAGATGGATAATTTACGAGAAGTACTGTTATTGCTTAATTTATAACAATTACTCCTTTTTACTTTTTGAATGAGTAGTTTCCATTTTAATTGTGCTTTTGTTTTGCATATTTCCCCTCATCATTTAATAAAAAGTACAACTTAAAGTAAAG
This sequence comes from Seira musarum, assembly GCA_027743895.1. Classification (NCBI taxonomy): domain Eukaryota; kingdom Metazoa; phylum Arthropoda; class Collembola; order Entomobryomorpha; family Entomobryidae; genus Seira; species Seira musarum. The sequence goes on along the minus strand of JAHZMX010000947.1, from coordinate 20,229 downwards.
TTATATGAACAACTTGAATTTTAAAAAAAGTCTTCAACAAAACATAATTACAAGCTAGAGGACAATAGCATCTTATGTAAAATTATTGAAATACATGTTGTTTTTGGTATTTTATTGCATTTATCCCATGCATGTATAACGTTGCACGATGATAGGTTCGAGTCGAGTAATGTGGAAGGAATAAAAGAAAACTAATTAATTTTAACATTGCATTAACTAAAAAATTAAACTCTTTCACAATGTTTTGAATTGTAAATAAAAGAAAATGTGAACAACTGAAACAAAGAATTTACTTATTTATCCAAAGTATCAGTAACAAATTGCGCGACATCGTCCCAGCCATAATCTTCTCTACAACTTAATTCAATATCGCAAATGAAGGGATGCTGGAGTAAGGCACTGTATGAAGGTCGTTCAGTATAATTTTTCTTAAGGCACTGGCACACAAAGTCTTGAATTTCAGGAGAAAAGCCTTTATCAGTTGGGAGGGAAGGAGGATCGCCCTTCACAACTTGTTTCAACTGATCGAATGGTGTGCCCCATTTTTCATAGGGAAAGTTCGCAGTTGCTAGTTCCACAAGAGAGATTCCCAATGACCACACGTCTGAACGGACATCGTATTTTGAAGGATCCCCTGAGATATCTATCCTCTCAGGTGCCATGTACGGTTTACACCCAGCGTCGATCGTTTTTGCAACGGAGTCTTGAAGGTAACCAGATATCCCAAAATCGCACATTTTTATGCGCCCGTCTTGTGAAACAAGAATGTTTGATGGTTTTACATCTCGATGAATTACTTTCAGTTCTGAATGAAGGTATTGCAGTGCTTTCACTACCTGAAAAAGTATACATAAAAAAGTATTTCAACTATAAATCAAATTCAAACACAGGTTTATAATTTTTTTTTCAAATGTTTTCTAACCGCAAAAGTAACTTTGGACAAAATGACTTCTGGAATACCCGACCGTAACTGTTTGAAAACGGATGGATACAGTTTATCTAATGAGATATCCATCACTTCCATGCATATCCAGACATCACCCTCGCGGAACAACGCCCCATAAAACAGAACAGTGAAAGGGCAGTTGGCACTTCTCATTGAAATATCTAAATCCATGAGGACCCGTTTTTGCTCTAAGGAATTATCAGTTGCAGGTATTCTCTTGACTGCTAGGATTGTGTCACTCGGACGATGTCTCATTTTCTCGACTACCCCATAAGCACCTCTTCCAAGCTCACTTATCACTTCCAAATCATCAGCTTCAACTGCCACGGTTCGATCACCAATTGTGATTGTCGTTGATTTATCTAAATTCCTTGGGGGATTAATTGGTGGAGGGGGAGTCGTTTCAGCATTTATTGTAATTTTTAAACCTGGACCTTTCTTCGGCATTTTGAAATAAGTAAATTTGGCTGAGATCTCCAAATTAGAAAAATATGGGAAACTTTAAAGTTCCAAGCTAATAATGTTTCTTAACATAAACACATCTTCTCTGAGGATGTGACTGGGCCAGACCAGGCACATGTTCTTTTGCGTGAACACTATTCTTTCTTTTTTTTATTATTCCCATCAATGTTGTTTTAGATTGTTTTATCCCACCACTTTATCCAAAGGCTGCTGGTATCACTATTGTGGCGCATCATAAAATCCCATTCAAGAAGACTCACGAACGATAGAGAAGTCGACTTTGTCTTCTATACCGCGTTATATAATGTGCTGAACTGGAACTTGTGGAACGAAATTGGATTGTGAAATGAAACAAACCTGACATCCAGTTCAGATTGATGAAAAGTAGAAAAGATTCAACGGAATTTTGCATTATGATATTTAAATGAGAATATACCAGAGATACGAAATCAATTGGCTTCTTCAAACTTTTCCTTTATTTTTGCACATAAGAAACAATTGACTTGACTTTAGTTTAAATACATTTTCAGATAACATTGGCCAGCAATATTCTTTTTTTTTCTTGACTCGAGCATTTTTGGTCTTAAACTTTTCCTTTATTTTTGCACATAAGAAACAATTGACTTGACTTTAGTTTAAATACATTTTCAGATAACATTGGCCAGCAATATTCTTTTTTTTCTTGACTCGAGCATTTTTGGTTTCGAAAACAGTTTAAATAATAATACTTTTTTCTCCTTTAAAATCTACCACTCAAGATCTATGGGTAAAGGTACCTACTTAAAATATTTGCCGTTCTGGATCTACCATAACGTTTTTTTAAATATCGTTGACCTGCAGCAGGAGCAACTAGACAACGTCTTCAACTTGAATTGCACTATTTCTTTTTCTTAATCTACTTTTTACAAAGACAAACGTAAGGATTAAAAGATTTGAACAAAATCACCAACTTGCATGATTCATTTGGCCAAACCTACTTATCTACGACTAGTTGAACAACCTACAATTCGATTAGTAATATTTATAATTCATGTTCCTTGATTGATATTACCTAAAAATTGTCCTTTGGAGAGATTTTAAAGCTTATATTTGGATGGTTTTTGCCGACTATTATGCTTGTTTCAGGATGTTGATTTAATTTGGTTTTTAATGAGATTTTTTTTTCGGGACAAGTTGAATCAGCGATTATATTGTGATAATGCGACTGTTCAATTTTTTTTACATTTTCATACTTTTAAGCGTAAAAGTCTGAACAATTTTTCTTTAATAATTTACAACTTTCTAATCATTTCTACCGCATCCGGATCGAGACCGGTACTTTCTTTAGCGAAGAGAAAAGTTTCTTTTTCCTTATATTTTGAACTAAAGCTGCGTTCTTGAGAGATGTATAAAAATGCATTCATTTATTCACACGAAAGGAACGATTTCTGTAGGGAAATTCGGGTTTCACTTATTCTCAACTTATTTTAACTAACTCATATTTGTTGATAACTTTTTCTTTGGCTTCTTTCGTATAGACATTTTTTACAGAGAAAATACAATACATACACAATATAACCTAAGCTGTACAAGTTATTGGCGTGTGACTGTAAAATAATTATAATGTAATTACATAGATATAATATATATGTCCTTGCTTCATACTTGATTTAGGATCTACCTAAAATCTGACTTGGATTGATAATCAATATCAATGTGCCCCAAACCAGCTGGAGCATTAATTAAATTAATTTACGTACAACATTTTTTGTCTGTCAATAAGCGGTTTTTTGAACTGTTATACTTTTAGTATATTTTGCGCGGAGCAAGGAGAGCAGTTGTCATTTATAACTTTATATCCTTACCCTTAACNATAGACATTTTTTACAGAGAAAATACAATACATACACAATATAACCTAAGCTGTACAAGTTATTGGCGTGTGACTGTAAAATAATTATAATGTAATTACATAGATATAATATATATGTCCTTGCTTCATACTTGATTTAGGATCTACCTAAAATCTGACTTGGATTGATAATCAATATCAATGTGCCCCAAACCAGCTGGAGCATTAATTAAATTAATTTACGTACAACATTTTTTGTCTGTCAATAAGCGGTTTTTTGAACTGTTATACTTTTAGTATATTTTGCGCGGAGCAAGGAGAGCAGTTGTCATTTATAACTTTATATCCTTGCCCTTAACTCGTAATCAATTTTATCTCAGGTTAAGGGGCATTGGTACGGGAAATATTTTAATGATAAATTGCTTTAGATCGAAGTACTACATAGCGGTTGTGCGTAATACTGTAGCCTGTACAATATTGAGTTTATAAGTTTTAATTAAACTTAAAGCTTGATTTTTTTCAAAGTTTTGTCAACTACTGAACAAGAAGAGTGAGCTTTAATTAAGCATTATCTAATGTTGCGCTCTCGCGTTTCAAGAATTTTCAAAGACCTAAACGGCAGTTGAGAGTTGATTTTTTTTTGTACAGTACAAAACGTATATTTTAAGCCAATATTTATTTTGTAAACCTAGTATTTATAATTCGTCACGATGCGAAGGTGGTGGGGTAAAAAGGTATATAGAATTTTGTCATAATATCGAAATGCATACTACTTTTCTCGATTTCCTTTTGGAAAAGAAAGTTATGAAATCATGAAAAGGATGATATTAAATACAGCGTGCTTGTGCTAGCGAATGACTGGCAGTCGAAATAGAAAGCTAGATGATCAAGATTGAAGCTTAGGTAGGGCTTTTCAGGTCAGTTATCTTTCCTTTATGCTCCTCTGTTCCAAACTTTTCCTTTGCTTGATCGGAATCACTAGAGCTCTGTGTTTTGTAGTGGATTGTTGCGACGTCAGTTTTTCCTCGGAGACCTAAACGAAGGTAAAGTAAACGTCAAGTTAATTCTTATTGATGCACTTGAGATGATTTCCAAGTAAAGATAATTTACCCATGACAATGCTCATTCCGTCGTTGGTGACCTCACAAGCCGAGAATGCCATGTCGGGTGTGAACAAAGCCAATAAAGTCCCTGAAAAAAATATTTTACAAGTTCAATAGTTATCAAAATTGTCTGCAATGATTATCACTAAAACTAATTACAAGAGAATGCTCAATCTTACCGCTTGTAAGATCCCACAAACAGATAATCCTATCTCTTCCGGTGGAATCACAAGATAAGCAACGTGAGCCTTTATCATCAAGCTTGAGCACGTTCACAGGCGCAGTGTGTTTTGAAAGGGAGTGCTTGCAAGTTCCTGAATTTTTACAACATTATAAAATTATTTACAGAAATTAACTTATGGGGGTACTATGAGAATTTATGGTAATGTTTGTTCCAAACCTGTCACGAGGTCCCAAACAAGAATTCGATTGTCCTCCAACGCATTGATGACACATCCACCTTGTGCAGAAATAGCAATCGCCTGTGTGCTATATCCTGGCTTCCACTTTTTAAATAGCGTCCCACTTTGCAAGTCATAAACTACGATAAAATTCGGCTCTGGATCATCCACTTCCTACAAAAATAAAATAGCATCTCATGTTTACAATAGCCTTTTTGGACGAACAGAGTTAATAAAAATCATGGTCTATATGAGCATCACTTACACGACAAACACAACACACAAAGTGACCTTCCTTTGTAATCGCTGCTAAGTTAGTGAGGAACTCATGATGCGGAATTCTTAAATCGTATAATAACTTTCTCGAAGTTAAATCCCAAACCAGCAGAGGAAACGGCTTTTGAGTTTCATCTCCACAAACTAGGATCTTGCCATTGTCGGAGACAATAAGTGAGTTGAGGAACCGGTCCTCTCCCACTTTGAAGGTCGTGACACAGTCACCACTCTCCATGTTAATGAGATTCACGTACATCCGATTCCTCGAGAGAGCGACAAGATGTTTGTCGTCATGAAGGCCAAAGTAGGGCATCTTTTGATTCATCATCCCCTTCAGCTTACAAAGGAAGGTGCCGTCGTCCAAATTGAAAAGCTGGAGCTCCCTTCCACAAAGGATGACCACCCGCGTCTCATCAATCACTTTCAGGGTATTCGGATTAAACACGCCACGTAAAGTGCGAACAGGCTTTTCCTCGTAAACGTCCCAAACGACAACTTCCTCTTTGGCAGTGGAAAGACTAATAGCGAATTGGTTGCCAACTTTGAAGCGAATCAGGTCGTCAAAATTCACCGGGCCTTCGAGTAAATCCCAAAGGTTCTTTGATTCCGCTGCGGTTGTCTTTGACTTTACTACACATTCACTTTCATCTACATCTATAGGCGAGTGGAGAACTGCGGGAGAGGCAGGAAGAAAATTCGGAATTGTTGGCTTTGACAACTTGGGAAACATCGCTTTGATCATGGGGCATTTTGAAGACCAACTGGAGGAAATCTCTGCGGACTCGTTTTTGAACAGGGGGAGCAAGCGTCCATACATTTGGCCAAAGAATTGACTCCCGTCACACTGTAAAGCACTTGCACTAAGCTCTAGCAATTTGAGGAGAAGTGACATGTCTGAATCTAGCTTTGAGAGATCGCCTTGAGCTTCGAACGCAATGTCTTCAATTACCTAAACACAAATAAATACAAGCATAAACTCATCAAAATTTTATTGGAGATCGAGAGAGATACACCCAATTCGTGGTTAAATATTTCTTACATTATAAATTGACGACGTCTGCAGCTTATCAATGAGCCAATCCGTGTTAAACAAGTGGGTCTTCTTAATTGAACCATTCAGCATGAGTTGCTGATACGGAAGTTCTTCCAAGCATCTTTGATGGTGCCTGAAACCGCAAACAGTCCATTTTAAACGAATGATTCTCAACTTGCCCCGAATGCGTATTAAGAACTACGCTTACCTGCAGGGTGGAGATTTGGATTTCTCAAGATTTCGACCTTTCTTTTTATCTTTGGCTTTTCCCTAGAATTTGCAAATTAATATACATGATGATGGTGTCAATTAAGTAAATTGTTACAAATTCTCATTAGTTATTTACCTCAAAGTAATCCACAAGCTCCTTCCTTACGACTTTCTCCTTGCTTGAAGTGAGGTACTTCTCCTTTGCTATGTTGTAAACTAACCTGTCCCTGTATCGTATCACGAAACTTCCTCCAGCCAAGGACCACTCTAGGAAGGGACCAAGTGACCGACACATTTGAGCCAAGTACAGACTAGCTGGAGCCCAATCAACTGGAGAAAGCAAAAAAAGTAAAGTGTAATCCCTTTAATAATCATTTTTCCACACCTTTCTACTTATACTGCATATTGGGGCAACGAGAGACGGACATTTTCACTGTAACTCGTTTACTCTGCTTCACTCGATTCAATCCTTCCGCGTGGAAAAAGAACTTTCAAGGTTACTGGAAAATTGGCTCAGTTAGCAGGAAAAAAGTAAATTACATTGGTTTCGCTTTGGCTCTTAGCCACTTCATCGTGTAACTGAACGCAACTCAACTCTACCATACTCTTAGCATTTCGCACTATGTACTTATATCAATAAAACAAGTTCACAAAATAATTAACTTTTCCATAAAAGCCGAAACCCACTAACAAAGTCAATGTCAAACCGGCCGTTCCCTTCCACTTCAAGTGTGCATCATACTTTATTTGAAAACTTGGAAGCGCACAGCAGTAATCCTAGAACTTTTTATCCCACAACGACTCTCATAACAACATGTCCTCTATATTTCCATCACTCCAACCGCCCCCACCCCTCTCCTCTTCTGTTGGAAAATTTCTCTTGCGTTATAAAAATGCAAATCGCTTTCACTTGTATCAATTCACACTGTACAATTCCCTTTCCGTTCAAATTAAAATTGTTTAGAAGTATGTAACCATTCAACCGTCAATTGCGCTAATGAACATGGCACTCAACTCACAACAAAAAAAAACTTTCATCTTTATTTAATGCCTGCGTAATAAGAGAAGAAGAGGATCTTTACAATTCTCATTATGCTCCCACGCGTCATCATCAAAAAGTATGTAATGAGAAAAAAAAGACGCAAAAATATGTTGACAAAATAAAATCCTCTTATTTTTTCAATTCACTGAAACATTTCGTCATCATCATTTGCGTAATGGAGTTCTCGCTTTAAAGGTTTCATTTGAAGTAAAGAGAAAAAAATTGACGGAATATGTCATTCCATCATGCATATCATCATTCTTTTGCTCCTACTCACTTCACTTGTGCTACGTTTCGTTTCAATTTGATGAGGTTCACGTCATCGGAAGTGAACATATTGTTCACTCAAACCAACCGAGCGCTTTTCTCAGAGAATGGTCCTACAAATACGACTTATTCATAATCAGAAATCCAGGAATTGAGCCTCCTACATTTTTTCCCTAAATAGAATTGAAAAGCTTTAAAACTAGACGTATAGACTAAATCCGACTTCAAAGAGAGAAAGTTCTGAGGCTGAGGATATTCCATTATCTCATCATTGGAATGATCGAAATAGAACTTGGCCAGATAGATGATGAATGGTCTCAATTTCAAAAGATCGTGTCGGTCTGGATAATTATATTTTTTGGTATACGATTTACAAAGAAATTTATTACGCAAGCAATGCTGAAGGCAAATGTCTGTTCTGTTTCATTTTACATTCATCAAGTCCCTTGGAATGTCACGAGAACATGGGATTTCAATTATGCAATCAGGTTTTAATACTTACCAATAATGGATTACATTTTTGTAGGTACAAGTGAAGCATGGATTTTTAAAAATATGTTTTACTTACGAAAAGTAACAGTCGAGCAGAATTTAGGGCTGCAAGCGAGAAGATCCAGCATCTCGGAGTCACACAGGCCGTATCGGGACGCACATTAATCCGACTTCAAAGAGAGAAAGTTCTGAGGCTGAGGATATTCCATTATCTCATCATTGGAATGATCGAAATAGAACTTGGCCAGATAGATGATGAATGGTCTCAATTTCAAAAGATTGGGTCGGTCTGGATAATTATATTTTTTGTTATACGATTTACCCAGAAATTTATTACGCAAGCCATGCTGAAGGCAAATGTCTGTTCTGCTTCATTTTACATTCATCAAGTCTCTTGGAATGTCACGAGGACATGGGATTTCAATTACGCAATCAGGTTTTAATACCAATAATGGATTACAATACATTTTTGAAGGTACAAGTGAAGCATGGATTTTAAAAATATGTTTTACTTACGGAAAGTAACAGTCGAGCAGAATTTAGGGCTGCAAGCGAGAAGATCCAGCATCTCGGAGTCACACAGGCCGTATCGGGACGCACATATCAGGGACATGGCTTGTTCCACCTGAGGGTAAAAGTGAAAAGTGACATGAACAAATGGAGATATGAATAAAACAAAAACTTTTCTTCTCATAATTTCCATTCCTCATGATGGAATTATTAATGCGGGAATATATTTTCTGAGAAAAAAGTTTTCTTCTTGACGCTCAATGCCCAAAGGCATAATCAAAGGTTTACCCGAGTCGAAAAAAGTTTGAATTGCGAGTTCTGTTTTGAACTGATTCATTCGTGATGATAAAAGAATTTCAAAAATCTTCTTCAATCCAAGGCTCAGTATCAGTCCTCTTTAAAGAAATGTTCTTCCTTAGGCGCACTTTTTATCTCGTAAAACATGGGGAAAGCCAAGGAATTATCATAATGCTATATCTATTGTATTTCCTTTGTTTTTCGGAGCCTTTGTGACTTGGACATTTCGGTTTTACTTTGGATTTTTTCTTCCTCTGCAGTAAATTCAACCTTTAACCTTTCCTTCCACCTGCCTAGTCCGTGAGCCTTAGGATGACTAGCGAGAGTTATGACTTTTGATGTGTTGCTGATACGTGGTGGTTTGGTGGAAAGAGTGGATGAAGAAAGCTTGAATAATGAAGTGTAATGGGCCTTCTATAGGCACTTTTAATGTTCCTACTCACATCTCTGAAGCAGGAGATGTGGACCAAATAGCCTAGCCCGGAGTAGCCTAGTAGCTGCTTAATTTGCAATGGAACATGCTTCATGCCACAAATATCTAATTTTCCCTTCAAGGTCTGGTGTCTGGATTTTTATTAAAATTTATTGTTTTTAAGGCAAGCAATTCTAAACCGTGTTTAGAGAAATAAGGGGAGTGGGGCAAAGTGAGAAGATAAAAAACATCTACCTTTTCTGCTCCCAAGGATTTCTCGAGAAATTCAAAAAGTCCATTCACGGCGGACTTCAAGTCGTTGACGGTGTTGAGGTCAACATGCCCTTGGGTATCCATTGAGGTGAGCCAGGCCAAAATCTGTGGAGAAAGTATTAAACAATTTATGAGTCGTTTAGGGCTTGCCACGTTGTTGTTGGCTGGCCGCTAGTGAAAGTTGAGAATTCAATGTACCTTGATGTACAATGGGAACGAGCAAGATTTGAGCCGGGAACAAAGCTTCTTTTGCACTCCAGAGTCTACACTATGACTATACTGAAGTATTGATGCGGAGAGAAGACTTTCAGCTGCTTGTTGCGTGAGAGGTGACATCTTTAACAGAGAAAGCAATGAACAAAATAAGAAAGGTTTGAAAAGTTCAAAGAAAACTGAAAATGGCAACAAACACATAAAATAATCCTTGATCCCACTTACAGGCAGCAAAGCATCCTCATGCTTCACATTGGCTTTGAGAAATTGAAAGACCGAAGTGCCCTCAGAACATGACAGTACAATCTTAAATTTTGCTGGCAGACTTTCTGACAGCCAAGCGAGTTCCGAGACGTCTATGGGACTTAGCTAATGAATAGAACCACGTCTTTTATTCCTAAACAATATTCTTTTTATTTGGTATTTCAATAGCCAATTTGAAATGTTTGCTTACCTCGTCTACCCCATCAATAATCAGAATGAGACTGGGAGGTGGAGACACCCCCGACGATATGAGTTTAAACAACTCTTTCTTGTACCATTGAACATTCTACACAATTTATACAGACAATAAACGTCACGGACTCGAATATTAATGAATTAAATTATTGAAAGGTTAATTGTTAATAAAGTACATGGGGTATCCAGTAGGTTCTTCCTTTGAGCAGAAACATAAGTTGCGCCACAACCGTCCGGAGAATCTTCCTCATGCTTCACATTGGCTTTGAGAAATTGAAAGACCGAAGTGCCCTCAGAACATGACAATACAATCTTAAATTTTACTGGCAGACTTTCTGACAGCCAAGCTAGTTCCGAGACGTCTATGGGACTTAGCTAATGAATAGAACCACGTCTTTTATTCCTAAATAATACTCTTTTTATTTGGTATTTCAAAAACCAATTTTAAATGTTTGCTTACCTCGTCTACCCCATCAATAATCAAAATGAGACTGGGAGGTGGAGACACCCCCGACGATATGAGTTTAAACAACTCTTTCTTGTACCATTGAACATTCTACAATTTATAAAGACAATAGACGTCACAGACTTGAATATTAATGAATTAAATTATTGAAAGGTTAATTGTTAATAAAGTACATGGGGTATCCAGTAGGTTCTTCCTTTGAGCAGAAACATAAGTTGCGCCACAACCGTCCGGAGAATCTGAACAAGAGATCGACTTTCGGGTGTGACACCCACAAACCTGAAAATAACGATTGATTCTGGTGACCACGTCCAACATTGCTGGACAACGCGTGAGAGCAAGCCGGTCTTTCCGGATCCCGTTTCCCCGTGAATCACTAATGGATAATTTTTGTCACTAGAAATATACCTGAAGAGAGGAAAACAAATTGTACTTTTATCACTGCTCTCAGGACAAAAATAGGTTGTGAGAATCAATAAAAAAACGTACTGTTTTATACTGGCAAGAACATTTTCAAGAGATAACGAACACTTTGCAGATTGTTGGCAGAAAATGCTTTGTTGATTAAGTTCAGAACACAAGCGGCCGTCGACGCCATACCATGTTTTCCACACAGCCTGAAGAGGAAAAACACAAACACTTTTTTATGGAGGAAAAGCCCTCATAAGCGAACAAAAATAAAGCAAGTTTTTACCTTGTTTTTGTCTTCCTCAATGATTTCATCAATTATGCCCCGCAACTGAGATTGAAGCTGTTTAGAAAGTTCATTCAGGTATTGGCAATGCTCCGGAAAACTCGAGGACAAACCTCCCTCTTGCCATTTGACCAGCAAACGGAGAATGTGATCTGTCACCAGTTGGTTCTACATGAAAAACAAGTTGAAGGAAAATATTTACTGAAAGAAGTCAATCCTTTTTATTGTTTGACCTTTCTTGAGTATTTACTTTGAGTTCATTATGAAGAGATTGGAGCCGTCTCTCTTTCTCAATTTCGATGGACGATGCGGTTTGAACATCTTGGCCAGCCTGAAGATGTGTGAAAACTCGATTCACCCAAACGCTACGTTTACCCGTTTCCCGACTCATGAAGATTGAGTTGTGGATTTCCTTCAAAAAACATTCGAAAATGATGATAGATGATGTCATGTCTCATGATGAGATCATTTCATAACGACGACGATGCGATACCTGTTCAATAACAGTCGTAAGGTATGTATCCTTCAATTCGTTAGTGAACACACGCAGAAACACACCGAGGAGTTGCTCTTTCACAGAGTGCCATTCCTTTATTGCCCCTTGTCTTTCACTTTCATTGTCACTCTAAAGAAATTATGAAATAAAACTGATCTCACCTCATTCCATTTGTTTAAAAGTTTTTTGTTTGTTTGTTGTTCGTACCGCGATTTTTGGAATATGGGTTGATATGAGCTTCAGCCTGTAACATGGGGGCTGGGAATGGGAGTCAAGCGTATACCATTTCTCTAACAATTTCCTACTTTCTGAGTCACCCACATTCTTTAAATTCATCTCAAAATCCTGCTGCTCAACGGTCTTTGGTAAGAGGGAAGCTCCCAAAGAGTTACTCAGAAATAAAACGGGAATCACATAAGAGACCTCTTGTTCGCCTAAGAAAAAAAGCATTATTTTTTTCAATCTGAAATGAGATCCATCTTAACGAGGAATTTCTTTTGTTTCAGTTCTAAAGCAATTTACGTCTCAGCTCATCCAAGCAAAGCTCTGGAAATTGATGATCCTCCCTGTCCTCCAAATCTGTTTTCCAGTGGAGATCTACAATATGCAGCTCATACCCTTGGCTTGAGCAATGCTCACGGAGAACAGGATATACCTCTGTGTGAAGCTTCCCTTTCTCCAGACGAAAGTCTAAGAAAAGAAATTCAGATTCTCGTTTCAATTTGAGAGGGAAAAAAACAAAAATCGAATCTACGACGACGATGACGACGACTACGACGGAGGAATTTTTCTTTCTACTTGAGAGAACGGACACAAGCAAGAAAAAGAAATGATGACGATCGTAGTGGTAGGTGGAAGTCAGGTCTAATTATCATCTCGCTTTTCCACTTCCCCGTCTCTCTTTCCAAGAAGCAGGTAATGAATAGCAACAAAGTGAAAGCAGTAGTCTGAGTCGAAAAATGAGATCTCCTTTTTTCTTTACCTTGTGAGTAGGAAACACAAACGTAAAGCGTGATTTTCCTCCCTTTCGTCACCGCCTTTGTTTTTGATAACCGACCCAGCATGAGATTCTGAATGTTCTCTGTCTGCTTCTTCATCTCCAATGGGAGGGAGAAGGGATGAGGGGAGTCGCCTGCTCCCCCACTAACACCCACTCCGGTTGGCGATTGAATGGACGTCGAATCACCTGAGTTTTGCAACGGATAATATTGTCAAACTTTTTTTTTTCAAACTAATGTGCTTACGTAAGCAAAATTCTTTGAACTTAAATGACATCAGAGAAAAAAACTAAAAACTTATTATCTCATAAACTACAATTCAGGAAATTGTCAGACGACTTCTGCGAAAACAATTTAATATCCCTGCTTATTTCCTCACTTCCCCGGAGGATGAACTTTAGTGTGTCTGTCTTGTTTTTAATAAGGCATTACATACATTTCTTGTTCACGGAAGCTAGACCATTTTCAAAATTGAAAACGTCTAAGCCCAACGTCTAACCGTACGTAAGTTGGGATAATTCTACAGAATTCATGGTTTTCCGAAAAAATGTCTGACGCAAAAGGGCAATACGTTAAAAGTCTAATGGTGCAAGCGGCTTAGCATATGTACCGGATATACTTGAAGGTTCCTCTGTACGACTTCTATGAGGACCCGGCTTCGGAACACTTGATGAAGACATGGGGTCCCCTGACACGGAACTCGTCCCAGGTTTCTCTCCGTTTCCCCCTGATTGTCCATTCGAACTCTGGGCGTGGTTCGGCAGTGTGCCACCAGTGCTGGGTATCTTATTGCCATTACCGGTATCGGATCTTTTTTTAAAACAAGGACAAATACTTAATTTCACATACCTTCAATTTAGACGAATAAATCCCACATGAGCTTGAGTCTTTTCACTTACGCTTCGGACTCGATTGATCCACTATCACTTCTTTTTCTTTTTGAGCACAAGTTCCCCATCTTCTTCCCACCTCTTCCTTGAAATGTCAAGGGAAAGGGTAGACTTGAAAGATGGAGAGTGAAATCACTCCGACTTTATTACTGCGCTCCACTATTCCTCCTCAATGCTCAAAATATAACTTAACATTGCACTTTAGTTTTCGATGATGGCGATCTTAGATCAGCTTAAATTAAACATTTTTATTTCCCTAGGTTTATTTTCTCGTCATCTTGGTTCCATTATGAAAAACTCTTCAAACCTTACTCAACCACCCACAAGATAAATTGTTTTTCTGCTTTAAGGCAGATCAAAGATCTTGACTTTTGGTTATAAAGGACCCCCTCTTAATCACAGATTAACGAAGGTGATAGTTCTGGAGAGGCTAATGCATTTCATTTTCACTCAACTGAACACAACCACAGTTTGATTTTCTCTTGACTTGAGGAAAGGGCTAAGAGTTCATCCCAAGTACTTTGTCATCACTTAAGGTAAAAAGCATTTTGATCTCTAATTTTCATGATCTTCCCCCACGCCACAGCAACACTTCGTTTAACTTTGTCTTCCGTGGCAAAGGACACTTTCTACGAAGAACTTGTTGAAAAAAAGACCGATTTATCAGTAAGCAAAGAGGCGCAACAAGCCTTGCGTTGTTGTTTCCATAAACATCCAGCGACTTGCTTTCCTGAGTCAAGGCAACTTTACTCGAGTCAACTTCTTCTTTTGGAGGGACGTGAGCGAGTGAGCGTAGCCAGCTCCGCTCACATGAGATCTATAGATTCTCTTTAAAAGAAGACAATACGTTCTCTATTCCCGCTTCGTTGTTTCCAACGATGAAATTACTACAAGTGCTCTTAAAAACCTCATGCGGACAGACATGATACTGTGTCAAGGTCATGATATACGTCCGCCTTGAAAATTCCTCATAATCCCATACTAAAAACTCGAGTTTTCACTTTCCTTTCCCTATCTACTTTCTATACGCTCAGGGTTCTCAGGAACACTTCGCTCGTTCCACCTGAAGATATATTCCACTAGACTCGAGCGTTCCTTTTTCTGAAAAAAAGTACGCAATCCAACTGATCCACTTGAATTAGATATTTTTTTCCTGGAAAAACAAGATCATCATTTCATGAAATGATCTATATAAAAACCCTTCCAGAGAGAAAGGTGCTTGTTGCTTCCGCGTTTCATATTATTGTCACAGGATGCAATGCGACTCTAATTGTGAGAGTTGCGTTATAATTTTATACTGCACACGGGCTTTTCATGATCTTCGTATCTTGTATTGGCCAAGTCTCGTGTCATAGTCATAGTCATGCTTCCTCGTAAAATTGTAACGTAAAACTGGCCTGGCCTGGTCTAAGGCGTTCGTAGTAAAAGTTGTAGTATTTTGTAAAATTCACCGTGGCTTGGCTCAGCTTTGACGGTCGGTCGGGTCGAGTTTCACAGGCAGCGTAGTTGCAATAGTGAAGGCAACCTTTTTTTATATAGACGGTTTTACGGACGTCATTCTGCACTCCTTGGGCTGGTTGAGCGTAAATAAAAAAAAGAAGGGATAGTTTTTTTAGTTTTAGTAGTTTTGTGTGATGAGAACGATGGTGATGATACAGCGAGCGAGAAAGAAAAGAATACGTGCACGGAACGGATACATGTACTGCTGGTTTATTGTGCGGCAATGAAAATGCAATGGGCAATGGCTATAGCTTTTTCAATGTCACTTGTACCTCAACCACAACAGAACATAAGGAGAAAATCCATCCACATGGCACAACAGGACGGAGCTCAGCTTTTCCCTCGTTCCTGTTGTGAGCAAGAAAAAAAGAGACAATTTTTATAATCAGGCATAATAGACATTTTAAGGAGCGAACAATGAAACCAAGTAAAGTACTCGAGTAAAGTTGACAGAAGGATTGCTTCGACACATGAAATCCGTATTAAAATGCAATGTCACATTCCACATTTTGGGGGAATTCATAAGAAAAGGCATGAAAAAAGGAAGAAAACCACGATACAACCATGCACAAAAATTCCTTCCATCTCCCATGACTTGCCACTTTGCCAGAGAGATAGAGACTATGCCGACTATGGTTTAGTAAATCCCTTTTTAATGAATTGCAGATTTATGTGCTTCCAGGAAAAAAATGCATGGATCATGAAATGTACACCAGGAGCCAGGCTATGCCTTACTGATGGTGAGTGTGACTGTGAGAGGAAAAGTCGATGAATTTCAAAGAAAACGACTGGCTCCAATTTTGTGCCATACCTGACCTTGGCGAAAACAATGTCTCCTTTGAGATTCACACGTAAGTTTACAAATTTTCGTTCTAGCTGACGACATTAACTTTGTAAACATTGAATTTTTACTGCTTTTTTCACTAGCTAATTTTTGCAAGACCTCCACAAAATTCATTTTTTTTTTAAATTATCTTTTGGTAAACACGGCTAAATCTCCTAGTAAATCCTGCACGTTTCTTCCCACTAAAGCTTGCTTTACCTTCTTCCTCTTCATTTCATTTACTCGTTATCCCTATCATGCTTTGCACACTCCCTTTTCACACTTCATTCACTTCTTCACATGCATGCATAAATGCATCGATTTCTCTCACTTCACTTGATTTTCCATTCAACCTGCCGACATCCAGAGATGAAATGAATCGAAATCCAAAGTCAGTAAAAATCATCTTTTTTTTACTCTTTTTTTAAAACCTAACAATATTTTTCCTTCAGCTGTCAGCTTTAAGCTCCGTCAAGTCAGACTCTTTCAACTTTCAAGTATTATTATTATTGTAAGCGCACACCATACAACACCCAGACAAACATAACATAACATAACGTAACAACGAAACAACAGCATGCACACATTAGTGAAAAGAAGCAACATGTACCGTAAAAAATAATCATCCTTCATGTTAACATTATGACAAGCATATCACTTCACTTCGTATCATATCATATCACATGCATCCACAAGCAGAAAATAGTTTTTTTTGTGTGCAAAACTGAAACAACTCTTCTTAAAACTCTAAACTAAGTTAACCAATTCCTTTTAAATATTTTCAAATTAGAACATTGTACAGAAGCATTAAGAAGACGTCTAAAAGACTACAACATCATCATCATCATCATTGTGCACCGTTTTTCTTCTTCATGTGAGATGAAACGATGATGATGATGATGAGAAGCTATTTACTACACATACTATTACTTTATGTACGAATTGTATTTGTATTCACACATAAACACGCACAATTTTGCCTGTCTGCCAAAAAAATCTAGAGCTTTGCGTTGTTAGTTGTTACACCATCATCATCACCAGACGAAACGAAACCACACCACACCGTTTAGACTTTATCCCATTCCATCCAGAGTCAGTGAGGCAAAGATTTTTTTAAAAAAATCATTTAGCATTGGTTTTACTATTGCTATTGGACTGCACTGCCAATTTCCAATACACACGCCTTCGTTCGTTCGTCATTCGACTAATCATTAAATCCTTTTTTACAAAAAAAATATATCTTCACAGCTAAAGAAGAGAACTGAACTAATTTTTTCTTGTTCTTAAGGTCAGCAACAGCAGTCATATCACAAAAATAATTTTTTCGTAGTTGTGAAAACACGTAGAATTTCTATAGATCATTTTTTTTACTATTCTCGTCCTGTACAACCATTCTACAACTACAACCATCACACCACTTAATCTTAACACTCAACAACGACGTAAATGGTAATAGGAAAGTGGTATCATTACTATTACCGTATTTTGTATTTTGAAGTTCTCTCTCTCTCTATCCAAGAAGGTTTTTTAAAAAGTTTTCGCTCTTGGCAAATCATGCTAACTGTCTTAACATGCAAACGGAACTGCTCTGGATTATATCGTTTCTGGAGTAATCATATTATTCATATTATGCAAAGTGCTAATGTTCTGTCCATTAAAACCTTAAAAATTCCAGAAACGATAGAAGTTAAAGCGCGATGTACGCTCATCCAACTATGAAATTCCCAGGTCGGTCTCACTTCACTTACTTCTAACTTTACGGATGTGCACTTTGGTTCATGTGGATCCTCTATATAGCCCATGTTTAAAAACCGGAGATTTTTTTTAACTGCTCGTGCTACTGTATTGTATTTCCCCCGCAGCCTAACGAAAATTTGTATTCTCTATCCAAACTCAATCCTCTTCTTATGCTTTTATTACAGCTCAAAAGCAATAAAAATGTGTGTAATGAAATGATTATGACGTATATTTATTATAGTCTCTGACGGACAGAATAAAAAATTGTATGGGATGAGGTTGATGTGATGATGCTGATGGAGTAAATGAAATTATGTGCATGCATTATGATCCTGTTGCGAAATCCTCATCCTATCAACTCATCTTTTCATCTCCATTTTTTTCATCTAAAGTTTTTTTTTCATAAAATGCAAACTTGTTCCTGCATGCATGGATTCTGTTGCTATTGATTGCTATCTTCACGAGCAGTTTCGACTCTGGCTAAGTATGTCACAAGGAATAATTAGTCCTAATTATTTTATTAATTTTGGTCCGTTAACAAGCTAATCAGTTTAGTTTTAGCAAGCAGATTTTAAAGTACGTAAAATGTTGGTGATGGTGTGGTCTTGGTAAAAGTGATGATGCTGATCATTATGATTATGATTGCTAGTGTGTTGTGATGATGCTGATGGAGTAAATGAAATTATGTGCATGCATTATGATCCTGTTGCGAAATCCTCATCCTATCAACTCATCTTTTCATCTCCATTTTTTTTCATCTAAAGTTTTTTTTAAATGCAAACTTGTTCCTGCATGCATGGATTCTGTTGCTTTTGATTGCTATCTTCACGAGCAGTTTCGACTTGGGCTAAGTATGTCACAAGGAATAATTAGTCCTAATTATTTTATTAATTTTGGTCCGTTAACAAGCTAATCAGGCTTTTAGTCCCTGAGTTTTAGCAAGCAGATTTTAAAGTACGTAAAATGTTGGTGATGGTGTGGTCTTGGTAAAAGTGATGATGCTGATCATTATGATTATGATTGCTAGTGTGACGCTTATGCCATTCTCCTGCATAACCTTGAAGAAAAAAAATCTGCGAAATAGATCAGTCGATGAAGTAATAACATCATCTGAAATGTTCTTTTTCCATGAAATAAAACGTCATAATATTTGTTAGCGTACACACATAATTACAAATGTAGCAAATGTCGGCAGAGAAAAACCGTTTTCTGAAACAAAAGCGTTGTTGTGTGTGGTACCCCTTTATAGTCCATAGAATGAGACTCGCATTCACTCTGTAAAATTGTTGTCTGTCATCACAAAACAAGACGAGAAGAAGACGATCACGCTTGGAAAATGGCTATTGTTCTATATTCAATGGCGAATCCTGTCTCTTCTCTTGTCAGTCTTCATTATTATTACCATTGTCATTAAAAGAGCTACGAGAGCTTTTCATCTATGAACGAACGAACGGAAGGAATCTGAATTCTCTATCACTGAAGCGCCTTTTCGACATATATGTAATACATATAATTTTATTTCATTTTGGAATTAATGGAATTTTGATTTCTCTAAAAAATTCTTTGACTTTGACTTCATGGATCATGAACAAAGCAAGGAAGCTTCATATTTTTATGGAACTCCAAGGCTTTGGTTTATATGACACGACAGATATGAAATTGTAAATAGTGTATTGAAATAAATTTACGAGAACTTGGGCCAAATTAAATTTGGATCTAAATGTTATAAAAATATGAGATATTTTATTTCGCCGAAAACGTATTCCCTTGCGCTCCTTTTTTTGCTCATGTAGGCAGATAATCACATCAAATGATATTTTTCGATTTTGAATAAGCAACATGAAACTTTTTTAGGCTGGACCTATGGAGTAGAAGTCGAGTCCAAGGAGTCGACTCGTTTTTACTGGTTACAAATACACAAGTATGTAAGAACATTTCCATTTTAAATGACTTGTAACGAACGCTTTATGCGACAGTAAAATCAGACTTTGAAACTAAAAATTCTCTTCCAGACTCATGTTTCACTCGACAGGTAATCGAGACTGTCTGAAATGCCGATAAATCAAGAAATGTTCAATGATCTTGTGGACTATGGATGGGTCGATGTTGGATTTGTATTGCTTAAGTCATTTGAACAGGCGCTCTACAGGCACGATCATTTTGATGATGGCTTCGACCAAAAAGAAGTTGTAAATAGACACCTTCAACCATTTGTCTTTAGGACGCTATGTCGTTTTTACATTTTTATCTCTTTAGCATGCGATATGCGATGGTGCCATTCTAAACGTCACTGAAGCTTATTATCAACTCATGTGGGAATATGTGGGTGATGATGTTCTTGGAATGCAAAATTATCCATTTTTATTGCCATCCCGTTCATCGTCAGCACATTTTTTTT
>JAHZMX010000946.1:0-17273 GCA_027743895.1 Seira musarum | reverse complement strand
GTTAAACAAAAAGTTTTTTCCACTCATTTACATGAATGGAAGAGTAAAATGTGGATCTCTGAACAATAAAAGATGTTTTAATTCGGAATATCTTTCTTTTTGTCTTCAGAGGAAACTTCTTTTTTCTGGAAAGTCGTCGGCGTCAATTTCACTGGAATAATGCAAATTCTCAGCCAAGCATGTCTCCATCGAGGAATCTATACTATTTCTTCATTCGTTTGCTTGCGTGATTAGCAAATCATGTTCGAGTCGAGTTAGTTTGATCTAGGACGACTGTAAAATTTTTCACGTCTCCTCGTCTTCACCACTTTCGGTTCAAAAGGAAAATGGATTACCTATGATGATTTAACCATGTATTTGTAGGTACAGATTTTATTTGATTTGTCTACAAGTCCTCAAGGAAAGATCAACTGAAGATCCTTATAAAATGACACCAATATAACGCTCCTAATACACCTGTTGTTGTTGATGCCGCACCTGATCGTATATAGTCAGCTTTAATGACAAGTCTTGCGTGAAAAGAGTCCCTACGCTTGGCGCCGAACAAAGTTGTCATTGCATTGCCTTGAGTCACACCAACGCCACAACAAAATGGATTTCTTGTAGGAAAAGAAGTTGGGCATGTTTTGCTTAACCAAAATTGTTAAACTTTACAATGGTGCATTTTTGTTGCATAATTAAAGTTTCAATTCTTAGTCAAAGTCAGATTTCCCAATGGATAAGAGAACCTATACTCTGTAATTATTTACGTGGCCAGATTTTGTAGATTTTACTTTACTGCGATCACGACAATCTCCGCGAAAATTCCGTGATATTGACAATTCTATAGAATATTCATTAAAATCCCAACTACCAAATTTTATTATTTTTTCCTTTTAACTCCAATGTCTTGCGTTAACCCCACACGACGATTTGGAACAAGATCGAGAACAAAAAAAAATTCCATGAAAAATTAAAAATTCAACAGAAAAAGAGTTGCAAACCATGTTCAAATTAGTGAGTAATAAGAGGATGACTAATTAATGAGATTTTGTTCCTGCTTTCTGCTCTTTTTTCTTTGTGTTTAATTTATGAACTACCGTGACATGCCATCAATCTCCAGGGAGTGAATAAAAAACTACAAAAAATGGCATTTTTAACTACCTCCATTTTTACTTGACTTTTTCTATAAGCACACAGAACAAAAAAAATTATGTCTCAAGATATAACACGTGAAACGGGGCACTTGTTAAATAAGTTATTCTACCACTACCGCCACGCTATTCCATTATTCCACCAGGAATACCTCAAGCCCACCAGTAACCTTTTCTCCGTGGTTACCTCATCATTTCGGGATTTTTTTAGTTCTGATACCTACCACCTCCTCAAATTAAAAATATATATCTTGTTAAACGTGAAAATGAGTCTAAAAAGTAGAAATTAGGTGTGTTTTCCCAATGAATGGATGGATAACATGACATGATTCTAAAAATAATGCCTGGGCTGACATGTGCTATTCACACACAATACCACCTGCTTGTTTTCCGATTTTTCAATCATCTCATCTCAGTCAGTAACTCAGCAGTGGTAACAGTCTTGCAGCACAGAGCATATCAATTATTTATCAATCATTTAATTGAAATAAATTGAGAAGGATACATAGATATACAAACATACACAGTCCGTGAATCACATCTGCAAACATTAAAAACCAATGATGATCTTGAAATAGACACGTGACAGCGGGAGAAATACCACTGACTGCAACAACCCGTTTTATCCATTCACTCGCACAGCTCGTCTTTTCTGATTAAAAAAAAGTGATGGAGATAATAATGAATGAGGCAGAAATGACTTTTGTGGGCTAGTCCATATTCATTTAAACAGTAAAGGAGGAAAGCGCATCGGCTTCCGCTAATAGCATGATAAATAATAATAAATGGCCATGCTGATCAGATCAGGTCGTTTATTTTCCCCTCCAAGACAGAAAAAAGGGGTACGTACCTACTACATACGCTTTTACACGAAAATATTATCTGGATCAATGTATGATTAACACTAGAAGCCAATAAGCCAAGCTATATTCTGGACAAAAGCCTTGTTTTATTTCTCCGAACTTTAGCAAAACTCCTCAAATTTTTACTGGATCGAATCGAATGAGGCAGACAAATAATAATAGTTTTGCAATGAACCATGGTCAATATTCTTATGAAAGATGGATGAATGAATATGATGGCAGGCAGGCTTGTTAGAGATTTTCACAAAGAATACAAACCTAACCTCCACCCGTTCGTTTTTTTTCAACTTGGCAGATTGTGCTCATATATGTTTATCGATCAATGCGATGTGAAAAAATATGTTACGAGTCTTCTATCCTATTCAACATTTGCACCATAATAAACTGACTTTTGTCACGAGAGAGAAGGAAAAAAACTGGATGAAGAGGTTTTCCAGTCGTTTAGTCATGCATACCTCAGTTCATTTTTACTATGTACTGAAACCCATAAAGATAGTTTCATGTAAATTATGAAAGGGATATAAACCAAATGGCAAAATGAACAACGGGTAAGTAATCAGACAACAGCAACATACCTAGTTCTGGTTGTGGTCAAAGTATTTTTGCAGAATTTCTGATGAGACCACATGTACTGTAAAACAATATTGATTTTAGTACATTGATCGATTGTTTCAAAAGTTATAACTTAATTCGAACCAACATTTGTTTTTCATCCAATACTACCCCTCCTTGCAAGTTGATGTTGCTGTGTTTCATTTTCATCCCCATTTCTTAATTGTGGTCTTAAAAGGAGGCTTTCCACAAAATACCTGTGAGAAAATTCTCATGAGGCGCAAAAAA
This sequence comes from Seira musarum, assembly GCA_027743895.1. Classification (NCBI taxonomy): domain Eukaryota; kingdom Metazoa; phylum Arthropoda; class Collembola; order Entomobryomorpha; family Entomobryidae; genus Seira; species Seira musarum. The sequence goes on along the minus strand of JAHZMX010000946.1, from coordinate 14,437 downwards.
GATTTGTTTTTTGAGTAACCGCGATTTTGGCCACTTGAGCACGTTTCTCTAAAAGTAAGCCCTCATTACTAATTTAATCCTCGAAGAAAAAAAGAAAAGGAGCTGCACACATTTACTTAAGACTTAAGGTCAGTTCTTTCCCCTGATAGATTTTTATGATGTGGCTGTGGCGTGGCGTGCCATGGCATGGCATGGCCTTGCTCTTTTTTGTGCCGTGTTTGTTTAAGGATTAAAATGATCACAAAAAGATCGAGACATCTATCACGTCATCTATATGTCTTGGTCTCGACGAAATCTACCACAATCTCGGGTAGAAATGAGAAGGTGCATCAGGGATGGAGATCATGATCATGAACGTGGTAAAAATGTTAGGAATACGTAATGGCAATAATTCTCAATGCTTTTGTTATGAGTATTTATTTGTTCAATGAATCCATATTACTAAACATCACCAAAAAAAGAGGAGATTCTCTTTTTTGTGCCGTGTTTGTTTAAGGATTAAAATGATCACAAAAAGATCGAGACATCTATCACGTCATCTATATGTCTTGGTCTCGACAAAATCTACCACAATCTCGGGTAAAAATGAGAAGAAGAATCGAGGATGGAGATCATGATCATGATCATGAACGTGGTAAAAATATTAGGAATACGTAATGGCAATAATTCTCAATGCTTTTGTTATGAGTATTTATTTGTTCAATGAATCCATATTACTAAACATCACCAAAAAAGAGGAGATTAAGTTGCCCTTTTACTGCCCCCACTGGATTAACACAAGCTTTCGCTGTTATCATTTATCTGTTTTTCTAGTTTATTATATTTTGATTATTATTATTACATAAGGTTACTTCACTTCTCACGCAGACAAATAAATGAGCAACCACAACCACAGCTTCTCTTGGATCAGTGCAGTGCAAACAGATAAAAATGATGTGATTATGTGAACAAAAAAAAGAAGGGATAAAATGACCATTGGAGCATGTGAGGGAGGCTTGCCATGATTATGCAAAGTTTTCTCTGGTGAGGGAAACAATGAAATAATGGATTTTCAAACCACGAGAACATTGTTTTCTTCCTGATAAAAATGCAAAATACAGACACTGCCTTGTTTTATAGATGATTTTTACAAAACCAAGAATGAACAAAAAGAATTAAAATGATTGTTAATTTTTTTTTGCTCAAAGCTGTTTCTCAACAGTGGTCTGGTCTGAGCTTCTTAAAGGTATATATTTTTTTCTCAATGCTGGAGGTACTCTCACGAGTTTTTAAAGTTTGTGTCATTTTTACGATTATAAGCACTGCTTACATGCTACATCTGCTTATGCATTTTGTGAGACACAAGACCCAAAACAGAAGTGTTGACATTGGACTTTTTGTATTATTTTCTTTGAAAAGGGCTTTTTTCTTTTCATTAGCCATTGTCATCACATCCCATCATACATTGTTCCTTCTCAATGAATATTATTGTGAATGGTCAGAGTGAGAGAGGAGCAGTTGCAGTTGTTTTGTTGCACGATACTCAGCTCAGCTTCCTTCTTATTTTCGGGTGGTAGTGGTGGGTTAAGTTGCAGAAGTAAAAAAAAGAGATATTTTTATGCAGTCAAAGTCGTCTCGTAAAAAAAGGTATTATGTCATCCCCCAGCCACCTTGGCCAAGACATTATAAATAGCCAACTCGTTCTTCATCATCACCATCATTATCCGCTAAAAGTGTAATTAAACCAGCTTCTTTCTCAGAGGATAGCCGCGAAGAAACAACTTCACAGGCAGACTACATACAAAACTTACATGTTTCTTTTCTGCTTGCTCGGCAAAACGCAAAAGGTACCAGATGATGCGATGATGACAAAAAAAGTGGAAATGAACGAGGCATCATACAGTAGTTGGAGTAGTAGTTATTTTAACTTTACTACATCAACATCACTACTACTACTACGTTCTTTTCCTCAGTCCAGTCCAGAGAGAAGAATATTACAAGTTTCTCTTGCAAGATGTTTAGAAGGAAAAAAAAGTGAGACGACGTTTTCAACAGTTGACGACGACGACGTGGTCGTCGCCTCAGACCCGATCTTATCTGACCTCTTGATCAAAAAACTGCAGGAGTGGGAAAGTCCCTTGTAATAGCCCTTTAATGACTCCAGACACAACCTTGTAGTTCAGTTTTACAAGTTTACTGCAATCATATAAATCCTTATTATAAACGCATTATCCCTTTCACTCTTATAAAACTTTGAGTATTTTTACGCATGATACAAGCAATGATAGCGCCATCGCCACTCGAACTGTCTCCTGATCCTCTGTTTCTACAAGACAATTTCTCTCTTTTTTACATCCGAAACGATGAGATCGGACAAAAAAACGCAAAAGCGAAATCCAAAAACTTTTATTGTTTCAATCACAACATGAGTGAGAGAAACTATCAAGTTGGTTTTTTTTTGCTTACTGCCTTCATATGCTTAAAAATTCATGCCAAAGTACATAGTACGAATGGATTATTAGCTAAACCCCACATCTGCAAAAGCAATTCCTCCTTTTTTCTACACTTTAAATCGCCCAATCTAAATTGCCTATTGTTTCCCAACATTAACGAATTTCGGAGAGCTGTTCTATCGCATGTAAAGGAGCAACAAATGAGAATAATTTATTTTTTTCCTACTTCTCCCTCACTCGATACGTGGAATTGCTTGGCCAAAGTGTACGAAATAATACAAAAGTTGACAACGTTATTTCTCCAATTTCTTTCCCTTCATTTCAATTGACATTGTTTGCTTCGCTTCGTAGGAGCAATAATAATAATAGTTGTACTGTCACTTGTTCTACTACTCCTTCAAGAGCTCTGTTGTTATTTGAGGTGTAGTAAAGTGCCAAACAGGAAAGTGGATTGAACTGAACTACCAATTCAATATTTAAAATGGCTCAAGAACCAATTCAACTAATTGTCCATTCATGCTCAAGTGGGAGAAACGCTAATTGTTATGTGCTGTGCAGCTCATTTCTCACGCATTTTCTAGGGCTTGGTCTCCGGCTTGCCCTGCTCACTCTTCCTCGTCGGCCTATTTACGTTAAAAAGAAAAAGGTGACAGTGACAGTAAAAAATGTATGAAACTCAAAAAAGAACTGTACTTTTCTTAACCATTTAGCTCTGAATTTGATGGCTTTTCTATCACACTGCTCTGCTCTGCTACCTACAGTAATCCAAGACTGATTATTGCGCACCGCTTTTGTGAGCAACGAACGAGCACAGCTTTTTTTGTCCACCTGTAAACGACAAATCCATACGAACAAGCATGACACGGTGAGTGCCCAGCCCAACCCAAAAAAACGCGGAAAAAAGGGGTGGACTTTTTAATATTTAAGGAGATTAAACCAAGAGAAAAAATGGATTTGTTTTCTCTCTCTCTGCCAATTTTTTTTATAGCCAGCACATGCCACATTTAGTTTTCAAAAAAAAAATGTTTAAGAAACCTTTCATTTTTACTTTGATCTGATGATAAGGATCAATCCGTGTCTGTTTCGTTTTTTTTTTTGCTGTGACATTTCCTCCTCCAAACATTTTGGTAAAGGGACCCCAAATGGTGCTTCAGGAGGAAATGACCAATGTCCATCCATAAAAATATAATGAATCGGACTTATCGATGCCGTGTCCATTCAAAATGTTTTTTTTGAAAGCTTGCCATTTGCTTCACGCAGGGAACATTTCCGATCATAATTCTTTTTCATGTCCGATAGTCTCCAGTAAAATTTTTCCTCGTTTCCGTTTTCTAGGATCACTGACGACTGACGACACACGAGAAATGAGGACAGTATAAAAGTGTGATACAAAGTTACCGTAAAGCAAGACGACACTCCAACTTAGCACCACACCACTAAGCAGTAAAAGTTAGTCAAAACTTTATTTTAATCTCACACAAGAAGCGAGAAAATAGAAGCAAGCAGGTTATATAAATGGAAACATCGGATGTGTCGTCTGTCCGTCGACGGGGAAAAAGGGATAGACTTACTTGACTTGAGTAAAAGGCTCACTTTTTTTTCTCTGCATAGCGTAAGGTAACAATATATTAAAACTCTCGTAATGTTTTGACAAGCACAAAATCCTTTTTGTAAAAGCTGAAAAGCACTTTTCGTGACTCCTCTTTTTCCCGAAACGTCAGTCTGCCTTGCGATGATGATGCCACACAGTTATACTTGACTCTGACTCGCATCACTTCCTATATGACTTTAGCTTAAGGCTCCCTAAATATGTACATTTTTCCGAGTTGACTTCCTTCCTCGTCATCATCATTTCACTTGACTGCACTCTCACTTGCATGCACTGTTATTATTACACCGACAATCCAAGTCCAACCCAACGTCCAACAAACCGATTGGATTGATAATAATATGTATTACTCCATAACGTTTTGTTCACTCTTAATCAAAATAAAGCTCATTTTCATTCCCATCAAAATAAGAAGTCAGTAGTCACGCCAAATAAAGACAGGTTTCAAGAGAGAATCCCTAGCAATATATCATAAATGCCACACGGTTGAGTAGAAGAAGGACAAGCTCAAACCAATATAGAAGGTAACCATAATCATAGCAGTCAGCCTGTGGTCTAGTCGATGCCAATAAACTGTCATATCATGTCAAAAATTATAACAACTACACCAAACTCTTTATTTACTTATTAAAACCCTTGAAGGAGCCAAAAGACCAAGAAACAGGGATTAGTGAGTCAGCCTAGCATACTAGCATCTTTACATAAATAAAAGCTAAACTTAGACAAAACTTTTTTGTTCCAATAATTTATAAAGAAACAAGCAATGCAATACAAGTATCTGTAGCTTAGGTGGCCACACGAGTGAGTACCTTCCTGCCTTCACGTATTCTTTGTTTCGTCACGTCAGTGAGCTGATGGGAGCAACATTTCTTGCGAAACTATTTTTTACTGCTCTTCTCCAAAAAACGCAATAAAATCAAACTTTGTTGATTAGATAACAATTATACCCTTATCTTTCCCAACGAATGTCTTATCTTGATTTTATGCCGCCACGGAAGGCTCCTAGACTATGACTATGACTCTCTTGTTTTCCAGGATTTCCACTGTGTAAGTTTTGCGGAAGGAGAAGATGTAATGACATGACACTGACACTCTTTCATTTCTATTTTCATCCAAAACTTATACATATTCTTACCACAAACTCTTCATGCATTTAACTCCAAAAGTTTTGCAAAGTTTTTGTAATTGGACTATCCCTCTGTTTTGCAGATTATCTTTTCATCTTCATTCTTGCTAACTTTTTTTATTTAGCTCTTCCACCAGATGATTTTTTATGATCACAGAAGCAATAAATTATTTTAATCATTTGCATCAGGAAGAGTATTTTATTCTTTTCACCGACAAGTGCTACACATAAAATTAGAGGCTACTGGACATGATCCCAATCAACACCTTCCATCTCCCTTGCAATACCTATCTTGTCCCTCCTTCTTCTAAGCACCATCATCACCACTATCTCAATCAAAAACATTGTATATTTCCCGCATAAAACATAAGTTATAAAAGTTATGACCAGTTTGAGAATGCTCTGTATCTTTTTTAACTATCATATTTTCGGAAATTGCAATGCATAAATTCAAAGTTTATACAAATTATACAAAACTTTGTAATATACATTTCAACAAATAATGAGGTAGTAATGAATACAAGTCTCTTTTATATAACGTATGCACAAATTATGAAGATGTCTTAATTTCAGCGATTCTTCCTTTCCGTTACGGATGAAGTCCTCCAAGCTTCATTACAACTGGGCTGATTTTGCTGAATTAATTTAATCACGAGTTTTTTTCTACCATCTCATTCTTCAAATTTATTAGTTTTTTTTTCTGGTTTCCAGTCGCATGCACGGGTAATTAAAAGTCTGAACTGGTGTATACTGCATTATATCACATTTTGTTGTTGCATGTGTGATTCTAATCCGTGGTCATTTGACTGAAGGTGGTTCTCTTCTGCGATGGTGTAATTCTAACGAAATTGATAAGGTCAAATGAATGTTTCGTCTTGTAATGCGTACGAATCTTGCTCCTGTTCTCCACGGTCTTTCGAATAAAAAAAATTGTTTCTTACGTTTTGTAAATGTACGAAGGACACGTACGATAAAAATATATATGAGAATTAAACTGCACCTGTATCAAGTAGGCTTTGATTTTAAATAAAAATATAATCCACAACGTTTCGTATCTTCGTACCGTGACAGTTGCAGTTGCGGCAAAAGTAGCAGAATGTAAATCAGGAAGGAAGAGAAACAACTAAAAAACATATCAATACTTTTTTTTTCGATCGTTAACCTGGCCTTGTGTGAATTAAGTCAGTCAGCCAACCTTCCGAAAAAACAAACAATGCTTAAGGGCAAAATTTCAAATTCATTTTGAACAAGGATAAAAACACGCCTCGCCTTTTTGCTACCAACTTTTTCATGGAAGGACCCTGTTTGTGTTTTAACGACTTTTTAAAATGATACTCCGAGTTTATGCATGTGGTTGAAGACGAAGTGTTCCCTTTTCGCTGTCATCACCACAGATATATCTCTTAGGAAAACAATGGATAGCTGTATTCGGCACCCTTTGTTACTCATCCAAGGTGTGGGATGCATAAAATTAAACTAGATCTTGTCACTCGTTTTTATTAGCAAGAGTACAATGTCTGCTGTAGTAGGACTGGAAATTGGACTGGCTTTTCTGTCTTTTCCTGCGTTTCGGCATTTTCACAAAACAAAATCGCTTAGTCAGTCAGCAGCAACGATTTCATTTCTTTAACTTTTATGAATGCTTGGCACGATAACTAGCCTTCCAAGACGGACAAAAAAAGTAAACTCATAAATGGAAAGAACGCAGTCTGCATTTCAAAACATTGAGATTCAGTGGTGATTAATTAACTTTGAGCAATATAAATCCCCACTGAGTCTACGTGCCTCTTAATAACTCTCTACAAAAGGGCAGGCGCTTCATGAACAAATCTGATTTCAATCGAGATTTTTTTAAACTATTTGATTAGATTTGGATCAAGTCATCAAAAATTTTATTTTTTTGAAGAAAGGAGAGAAGTAGCAGAGAGACAGTGTCATCTTAAGCCCACGCAATTAACGATGATACGATACAAGAGTTTAACCGACTCCAAGGGCAAATGTGACAAGCGTGTGAGTGTCAACTGAAAGTACGCAGCCCAGTTTATGTTAAGGCGTGTCAACTTCTCCCAACCGGATAATCTAATCATTTATCGCAACAGGACTGAACACTGCAATTGCGGCTCATTCTCTTTTAATCATATCATCACTGCTGCATTCATTAACTTATTTTAAAATTAAATGCAGTTGTAAAATGGAACGAAACATGTTCCCTTCCAAAACTTATTATTCCGCTGTAATAAAAAAAATGCCGAACTAATGATTGCAGTGTCAAATGGTTTCTTTTGCATTGCAAAATAGCACACAACGTCCAAAGTACAAGTCCAAATGTGATAATTGGAAATCGTAATTGTGCGAAAAAATTATAAGATCACCCATTACAATTACTCAAACGCATACATTTTTTTTCAGAATAAATAGGTAGTGCGGTAACTAAGATTATGTGAGGATAAGCTAGTTAATTACTTGTAAATAACATCCGTTATCCACTTGCATTTTCAGATTAAACCTTCATTACTATCATGCAGTATGCAGAAAAAAATTACTGCACAGAAGCTCATTCAGATTAATAAAGGATATATCGCATTAACCTTTAGAATGCTTGTGCAAATAATAAATTAGACTGTCCCCATGATTTATTAGACTTCTCAACTTCAACCGTTTTTTTCGTGACTTTAATGAAGGTTACGGAATACCAACTAGCCTTGAGGAATGTACAAAACAAATATTTTTTCTTTCGGGATCATGATTGACAACCGGAAAACATTATTTTCCGGCCAAAGTCAAATGAAAAAATCTCACGGTCTTCTATTCAAATAAAAAACGGAACGGAGAAGGGATTCTGTTTATATAATTTACGCTGAGCCAACTTTAGTGTAAATAAGTAATTAAGGGAGTTGATTACAAACCCGGAGCACAAACACCTTTGCATCACATCAACTAACTCAAACATTAACCAAAACATTACTCAAACAATCCCAAAAAACCTTGCAAAATCTTGCAGTGATGAGGATGATGAGGAGTTGTAGTTGTAATGCTGCGGCTTGGCTTTCACACCGAAAAACCCTCTGCATAATTCACATTCATCATTCCCGCAACTTCCTATTCTAACAGGTTTATTCTCCACCAAACTGCTTAAAAATGTTAATTAGGCTTGGTGTAATGAGTTTATATCAGCGGAAATTTGCAAAGTTGAAAAAGATGCTATTTTTTCCTCTCCACTCAAGTGTATCAATGTTCGCGTCATTTTACGAACGTGATACGATAAATATTATGATGATGAACAGTGTGGAAGTATTTGTTTCTAGCGGCTGGTGGGCAGATACGATAAAAAACCGGGCGAGTTGTGAATAAATAATTTTTCAAAGTTGCTGAATTATTACCATTATTGCAATTATTCTCATTCCATCTCAAGTGGTTCATCTAATGTGATGATGAGTTGATTTATGTCTCCTCTTTTAAATTACAATCATATACATTTCACAGCTTGAATTGCAAGAAAATTCATTTGAAAAAAATTTTATTTTTTAAAAATTCAGAATGAAACTCATGATGACGCATTGCAATAAAGAAAAAAACGTACAGGTCGCTTGCTTGTTTGTCCGTTCGTATTACATTTGTGCCGTTTTATTTTGATTGCGTACTCACAGAAGCTCGATTCATTTTATCCGTCTAATTAGCCATCTTCCTTTGTGATAATTTATGGATGGCAAATAAAAATTGGGACGTGAACAAGGAGAAAAAAATGGCATATTGGACGTGGAAAAATGAAGATGTTTCCCTTCTTTACATGATATCATACCATCGCATGCATACATACCATGCACTTTCCGTATGCCGCTGTGAAACTCACGCCGGAGAGCTAGCTCATCATAACCATCTTTTTATTTACGTTTTTTTCGCCCTATTATAATGAAACCGGAATGAGTGTGAATTCAAGCAAGCATATTAATAAGGATTGTCCAAGAGCAATTGTACTCATTGCATCTTTTTTTATACCTTATTAAATATTAAATGGCATTTTTAACATCTCTCCGTGAAAAAATCAAAAGATAAAAAACGAACAATTACTTATTTATACTCGATTTTTGCAGTCAACAAAACGTGCTTGGATTGTTTTCATTTTATAATGATTTTGCTCAGGAAGGATAAAAAAAATTGGGCATCCCTTCACAATGCAATGCTCTTGATTGCATATAAATGGACCATCTCACAAATTTTTTATAATCAAGTCTTTTTTTATTTCCCTACACTCACACAAGTTGAACAAGATTAAGAGGAATAAAACACTCGTTAGAACATTTCCCGTTTCTGTTTTTCTTTCAAGCTTCTCTATTGCAATTTGCACATGTTGCTAAAAAAATAAGAGCAGCGCAAGCAAGCACACACACAAAACAGACAATACAAAATGCACAAACACAACAACGTGCTTGGCACACAACAGAGCATTTTGCCTGCTAACTTGCTCTCGGTGGCTGTTGGTGGCGTCCCAAACTTTAAAAAAATCAACAATCTTGCTGATTTCTAAGACTAGGCACGTAGTATTTTGTCTATTGTAGTGAAAAAGGATGTGCATCAGCATAATCATCAGCCCTGTTTTTTTCTGCTTGCCTTGTGCTTTGCAACTTTATTGCTCATTATCATCATCTGTAAAGGCACTTGCTCTGCACTCGAATTCCCAGAGAACGTTTATCCACATTTAACAATATTGCAAGTGCAATATCGTAAATTTACTTTAATTGCTCCCGTTGTTCTTGTTACTGCTCACTGCTGCCCTTTTCCTTCCATATCACATCACATTGACCAGAACTGGTCAGCAGCAGCAGTCCTACTGCCACATTCCTCACTTCACGCTAAACAGACTGTGCTCCCAAATGGAAATTGATATTAGCACCCCCACCTTGATGGGCATTTTAAGCTAATTGCTTCGTTGATCTTGTGTGCGAAAACGATATGCAATGCAGGGAGATTATGGCAGACGGTTTTTATGGTAGAGGTGGTGATATGATATGATGTGATGTTACGTTTTTATATTCGTATGCAAAAATGTGCATAATGTGGACCTGACCTATGCATGTCTGCATGTAGAGATCATAGATGTTGAGTGCAAAAAAAAAACTTTTTATTTTCATTAGGCAAAACTTTTTAGGCTTGCTTCTAATAAAAAGCTGTGAACTTCGTTTCTCTTATAAATTAATTGTAATTGCAACATAGCAAGTACTATACCCTTATACAATGAAAAACGGCAGGTAAGTTTTTTTTCGTTACACAGATCTTGTCTTGTTAATTAAGTTTAATGACTCCATTTTAGCGGCTCCTACGAGTTCACAACAATGTTAACTAGATCGTTAGAATGTATCTACAAACTTAAATATTACCTTTTTATAATATAATTATTTATTCAAGACTTCCTCCTTTAAAAGGGTGCTCTCGCAAAAAATATGTATCTATTTTTGAAAGGGATTTTTTATTTTTGTTGATTAATGAGAGCTTTTGTGATGCCGATAAGGATATGGGAGGATCTTGATAATGATGATTCCAATTTTTCAATGCAGATAATTTTGAAAAATTGCAAATGCAAGCGGGTTCTAACATTAATTTATATGCATCTTTGATAATCATAAAAGATAATTTCTGCCGCGAATTTTTCTTTTGTCTGCTGAAAGAACAAATTGGTAAAAATATGAAAAGTTCATTAGCTTTTCCTGCGTTTCTTAAAAAAATGCACTTACTTTTTTTCACATTTTGGCGGTGCATGTGCAACACGCTACGAGCGACCCTAACGAGCCCTTCATCTCCATCAGAGGAAAAAAAACCGACAGTGTAAACTACACGAACTACTGGTCTTAACAAGCTTTGGTGCAACTGCAGCAGTTTGAACAGGAAAAATGTGTAGTTTTTAATCTAACAAAAAACATTCAAATGTTTATTGCATTGCTATTTTTAAAATAAAAAATATATTAGATTAGATTTGAATTTTTTTCAGAAAGTTGGCTGAAGAAACCTTCAAGTGAGTGATGACGAAGAAACCTCTTCATTATCTCATCATGTATTTTGCACACATTTTATATTTTCCCTTATTTTATGAAGATTATACTTGACCAACCATGAACTTTAACTTGATTTAATGGATTAGCGTTAAGATGTTTATCAAAGCTTCCCCTAACAAGCCAACAAGGCTCATTAAACATTAAAGCGTGCATTAATTTATGACTTTACATTAAACAAGCCTTGATTCCTCTATTCGCTGTAACAGCAACAGCAACAAGGCGGCTATGCTGTAGTTTTACAACTATAATCTTAAACGATTCTCCCTAGTTAATTGCACTAGTTGAGCTTGTAACAATGTATATAAACTTAATCATAATTATGACTCTTAATTATTAAACTACTGATATCAATTACTCATCATTTATTAAGAATAAAAAATTAGAGTAATAAAAATTACAACACTTACTTTGCGGCAGGTCTGACATGTCGTCGGCCTTTGAAGGGGAAATGTTGACAAAGGATTCGAACAACAGTTTGGATGCTTTTCCGGGCCCCGCTGGATAACCCAAGGTTTTTGAAACCTTTGCGTCTTGCAGTTTGATGTTTTCCTGAAGGAGACTCGTCTTGAATTCTTTCACTTGAGCTTTGCCTTTTCCCGGAAAAAAAATCAAACTCCGTTTTCAAACGCAACTCCGCTTAGCGCTTTCGGCGAAAATGAAAATACATGCACGGTTGATTCTTTCGTTTTCATAGTTTGTTCGTGATTGCAATTTCTGTTTTGCTTTGTTGACTTCCCAAAAATTTTGATTTTTGCTCATTTGAAATTCTAAAATGTTTGAGATTTTCCTTAAAACAGGATTTTCAGTTGGAGTTGTAAACAAGAAAATTTCTGTTTTCGGAGGAAAATAAATTTAGTTAAATTTTAAAAAATGGACAATCTTTAAAAAAGCATATCATTGACGTGTAGTGGAGTGCATTCACGTCTAAATCAAGTACATTCCTTTCGGTACTGTCTGTCTTGTAGTTGTGTTAGTCTCTCTCAAAAGATTTTTTTTCAAAGATATCGATTCTCGCTGCAGAAATTACTGTTCTGATAACGCAATCAGAGATTTTTAACTACTTTTTCTTCAAGAATTTCTAATGGCGGTACGGATGATACAAGGTAATAGATTTGGTTTTTTTGGTTCCAAAGATTTATTTCGGTTTTCTTTCTTTTCTCTCCGACTGGCCTTCTGTATGCATGAGTCAAGTCTGTCGGCGATGAACAAGTGATTATTCTTTTTGTGATCTCCACCAAGATATCTGTAAATCCGCAAAAAAAGAATAAGACGAATTATTGTATTAGCATCGAAATAACATGTTTTCTGCGAGTCTGTCAAAGAAAGAGTCAAGAGCTCATAAAGATAAGATTGAGAAAAAAAGCAATATATCACGGCGATCATTACATCACTTTCTAGCAGCAGAGCATGCATACCGAAGCACACTGTGTATACAGTCAAGCGTCGGTCTGGATGAATCTTTCAATATGTTTCAATTAACAAGATCACATCCTTGAAAATTAGCCAGAATAATATTTTTACATGTCTTAGAACTTTTTTTGTGATTTCAAGATATCAGCAGAAGAGATGATGATTTATGGAGTGGTTCCCATCCATCTCAAGCAGTAGTTTCTTTACTTTGCTCTACTCTGCTCGACCCGTTGCAATCTGAATCTCTCGATACCCCTCATCATCATCATTGGTTTCCAACAACCAAATCTCTTTTTTCCCATTATTGTTGGCATGTGCATGCGAAAAAGTTATTCGTTGGCAAAAATCAAGTCCGAGCTGGTCAGGATGGCGTAATTCTAATAAGATCAATCAATGATGTGGTATGGTATGACCAGTACTTAATCCATTTTAATGAGTCCTTTCTCGCAAAAATCTATACTTCAACAAGTTTCAACAACTTCTCACTTTTTCATTGTCTTGTCAGTTGTTCTTCTCAAATGCCGATAACCCAGTATGTATTTTGCAGATTTGATTCGATAATGCACCGATTCAGTGGTATATGCATTTCATTTACTGCATTTTCCCTGGGCTTGTCGTTATAAAACCTTGTTGTAAAGTGAGCCAAGCTTATCTAAATGGGGAGTTGATCTATTAGCAATTTTTCATGGTTCAAATATGCAAGCTTTAAATTACCCCAAGTCTTTCCATCACCGTCAACATCTTTTCAATTTTGAGGTAGATTTCGAAAAAATGTTTTTTACGAGAGTCCAAGAAGATACCTGAGAATTTGTGTAATCTCTTTTATTTGCGCGTGCTTATCTTTGTACAGGAAAATGCAAGGTTTTTATGTTCCATCTTTTTCAACCTGGGCTGAGGCTGAATAATATCTCATGGAGTCAAAAAAAAATTATCTTTAACTGACTTGGTAGCAGTAATGGCAAGGTTGCAGACTAAATGAAAGTGCAAGACGTGAGATATGTCTTGTGATGATGCATCCTGTTTCAATCTCAATAAATCATTACGTCATCTTTCCTGATAACTTGAGGAAGACACATTGTCTTGGTTTAGCAAGGCTTGCAAGTAAGCAATCTTACTTATTTTTTTCATACATTGTCAGTAAGTCGGATGCATCGATATTTCATGCTTTACTTTCACTATTCCAGATTTATGGAAATGCCTTTGAGTGCCAAATAAACTAATCGTGACAAGATCTCCAACACAAGGTAAAACATAAATATTTTTTGGGCAATTTTGATCGAAAATTTGAGTACAAATGTGGTAGATTTATGAATATAATTTGGACTTTTTTATTGTCCCTATCAATTGTGATACTCATTTTTAGGCATGTATATATTTTTGCAAAAAGGAATCCTTTATGTTCTCATAAAAGGCACTCCTACTAAATTCCAACAAAGAGACTCTCAGACTCCAACACTTTCTGGGAAAATCACGATCAGGTCAAATGTCGATAACTAATGAATATGATGATGAAACTCACACGAGTTTTTTCCAATCCTTGAAGAATTTATGATTTTTCAGAACATCATCAACACGTAAAAACGTGTGTGTGCCTACTTTGCCCCATATATATCTAGGAATTCTGCTACACATCTCCTTTTTTGCAAAAGACATTAAAAATTAAGAATGTTCTTTTCGTTCGAACTGGTATCGGTGCATGTAATCGTCAATACGATCAGTCGATTTTTTTTCTAATGAAATATATTGAATCTTTTTATAGATTTCTTGATTTATGCAAAAGATAAGAAAGGAGAGGACACTAAGGAAAAAAAAT
>JAHZMX010000945.1:0-20666 GCA_027743895.1 Seira musarum | reverse complement strand
GCCTGAAAGAAAAAAATTGACAATTTCAGACTCATGAGGTCCTACTATTCCTCGTAAGAACAAATGAAGTATGATGATTAATAATGATTAATAAGGACATTCAACTGGAGACACAATATTGCCAAGCTAATAATGACTAATATGAAATTATTGGATGAGCTGGTTATCTCGTTTTGCCAAATCCTGAAACGAGTCTGACTCTATGACAAAGATAAGAAAGCTTGATGTTGATACGTTTAGTCATTTATTCACGTTATCATGATGCGTCATAATGGATGATAAAGTTCAGCTCATATTAAAAGCTGTTTAAATTTACACGAGACGTATGTTATGATACAAATTCAGGATGTAAGTAAAAGTAGGTAACTGATAAATTCAAAATCAGATTAAAATATATTGAATCATTTGATTAACAACATTGATTTGACGGGTTTCAATATGCATATCACTTTGCCGTGTCCCTAGTATACAATGTTTGTCGCATGCATGGACTATGAATGTTTTTAAGTGTACCTTTTGCACGATTTACACAAAAATGCAATAGGGTATGTGTATTTGATTTCTGCAATAATTCCATCGCCATCAACCAGCACTTCGTTGGTAAACGAATGGTATTGAAGTACATAGCATCTTAGATATAAGTTACAATTATACTACTTCGTATAGGAGTACGTATTCACTGTTGTGTCCAAACAATGTATACATATATTTACTTTATCCTACCCTCATGTCCTTGTCCTTTTGTTATGTTATTTTGCTACCAAAACATTTTTAATTCTTCAAAGGGTCACATCCACATCTTGGATTATTTCGCATATCACGTACTGGTTACATATTTAATGTCTTAAAGTGCCCCTTGATAGGAACACTTGATTATCTATTCATATTCTCATTAGAACAAATGGTTCCAAGAGTTACGAAAGCGCCTCACCTAGTTTAGGTAGTTTTTATGTAGTCAGTTTTCCAAGAAGGAAGAAGGATTCGTTTACTATTAAAACTCGCGAGGCACAATATTTGTGCCAGCTACTATAGCCAGTCAACAAAATGGAAATAAGCGATTTGAAAAAAAAGTACGATGTTAAGTCTTGTCATGCATGCGAGCAAGATATGGTCGAATTGTTAAATATAATCAATATTTGAAATTAGAAATTCATGATGACAAAAAATTTTATATGCATAACATAACATCGGTTGAAGCAGCTCCTTCCATTTTATATTAAATCAAAACGTGAAACTTTTTTTTGGAAGTTTTCTCAAATAAATATGTATTTAGAGGAGAGATACTTTTCGCCATTGGTGGTACAATAACACTTTGTACTTTTCCTGTCAGTTTAGATATTAAGCAGGGATTCGCCAGCCAAAAAAGCTTAAGAAGTGGAGCAGCTGCTGTACATCCAGTAAGACTTTGAAGCACTCCTTTTCCCATTTTCACAACATTTTCGCCTTTTGCCATTCTCAATTCTCAACACTTACCACTCACTAGCTTACTTCCATAAATAGAGGAAGATAAAGCCAGAGAATACTAAATAAGGAGAGGTTAAGTGAACCAAGAGTGAAGAATCAGGAACGTATTATGGACCCACTGTATTTCCTTAACGGTTCAGAATAAAGAGAAAATCTCAGTGGCAATAATATTATTTGGTTCCGTCTTTTTGGAGTAAAAGAAAAAGCAGTGGTTTTGTTGTAGTCCTGCTTTTTGAACGAGAACTATTTTTTTTTGGCTCATCTCCCCTCGCAGCAAAACAGGATGTGCACTTAATCCATCGCTTTTTTCGGTAGTGAAAGTTGTGTAGGGAGTAATATCGGAAGGAAAGGGAGCCAAACCGAAAATCCAACCACGTCCGTCCATCCTCCATTTTGTGTTCTTCTTCAACCGCAAAATTGTGCTCCATAATGGGATCACACAATACTACACATAATGATATGGACGATTTCCAGTAACGGAAAAGTCTGTCTGAGAGTATTATATTTATTCAAAAGCATAATAGAATAACTATTACAAAGAGAAAGAAAACGGCAAGAAAAAGGCGAGGATCTCTTTCCATTTTATCAAGTCATAAACAAAGTGACAGGGAAAAGCGGGCTAAACAACGGACGCACGGAGTTCTCCGGAGTTGTCTGCTTCTGGGTGAGATCTGTATCACCATCATCATCAAAGCACGCCAAACACCAGAAGTGAAGTGACACAAGCCAGTGGGGCTCTTGGAAAACGAGATTTTTTCCCACTCACTTCACTCAGCCAGTTGGAGAACGAACGGACCACCACTTCTTGCTTAACTACTTTTCCACAAATGTAAAAAGTTTCAATAGAAGTTCATTTGATCTTGTGTAGGACTGGTTTCTCTGCCATCTTTCATTTGCGAAAAAACTTTTGTGTTATAATCTACATACACTTATGTGAATTCGTTTCACAAAGTTTTTGGACAAGGTAAAAAAAACATCCCATGAGATTTACTTGCGAAATATTTGACTCCATTTTACATTCCGTTGCTCAGTTGACTTCCGGTTTTCACCTTTGTGACACGTTGACTCGCTCTTCGTTTTGGATTCTGGGACTAAACGTAAGTAACTTTTTTTTGGCTTGTTCTTATGATTTATGAATTTAAGATATTGCACCATAAGCGTACATCTTTACCTACAATTTGCAAAAAAAGAAAGAACGCAAAGACGAGTAAAAAATTGCTAGTCATTATCTCCTTTTTTTAAAGATATATTTGTTACAAAGTCTAAGGACATAAAATATAGCTAAAATTTTTATAGACATCACACTCTAGTTTTCGGATAATTTGTCTCATTTTTTCGCTCCGCTTCCACTTTGGAAGCAGCTCATTACTCTTACCGTAAAAAAGTATCGGATGAAGTTTTTCGCATTTAATGTGGGAACCCAAGAGCTTCAAGCTGTTTTTCTTACTTAGTTTCCATTCCCTCTTATTTTCCCCAATCTCTTTCTGTCTGATTGCTCAAGGCATTCTCATCAGCATGTTTTTCGTCTGTCGTACCTATCTACCTAGACAAAAAAAAACCTTTTGAATCGTTTCAAGCATAAATCTTTCACAATCTGTTCACTCATTTGGAATACTAGCTGAAGTTGAAAATGTTGGTGTTGCAGAAGTGATTCTTTTAAACTATATAGGTAAAATAATATCTTTGTCCAAATTTTTCCACATGTAAATGCTCAAAAGTTGATAGGCGTTATTCGCTGTTTACGTTAGAGTGATTCACTTGTTGTGAAATGGGGAGTGAAGTGAACCATGCATGCATGCATTTCCTTCGGAGTCTAATTGCAAAATGTATCTGTCTATCTTTCCTGACAATTTGAGAGAAAACAAAAACTACCAAGTTCATGTTGTGAATTTGTAGTTGAAAATTTTACAGTGTATTTTTATTAGAGGAAAATCGGAAGGGTTGAGGATTTTTGCTTCATTCAACACAGCATTCAGTATTGGAAAAAAAAATTTTGTTCTCATCCATCTTTGCACAATATCGAATACCATGATATATGCTTATACAAAAATTGGCGAAGGAAACGGGTTATAAGCTATAGGAATAAAGTGTGATAATGCATGTCTGACAAATGACATTACATATTTACTCTCACAGAGACAAAAATCATTAGGAGCTGTTCGGCTTGTGAAGTGTGTGTTGAGTTAAATCACTTGTCTTTTGGGAATTAGTCACATGCAGTCTTTATCATTTATGTTTATGTCCTCCTTTCGTACTAATCTTG
The DNA here is from genome assembly GCA_027743895.1 of Seira musarum. Lineage (NCBI taxonomy): Eukaryota > Metazoa > Arthropoda > Collembola > Entomobryomorpha > Entomobryidae > Seira > Seira musarum. The sequence continues at coordinate 16,939 of JAHZMX010000945.1, read as the reverse complement.
AAAGCAAAATTACACTTGCAAAGAAGTGTTGATGGCTTCTGCAGATTTGAGCTTGTGAGATTAAAAGTAAGCACATATTTTAGTCCTAAATATTTATCTATCTAGGAATACTAAAGGAGGATTAATACCGTTAAAATTCGAAAAATTTGGAATTTAGACCACTTTCAAACGAAACCTCTGATTTTACATCTACTATTGAGAGAGTTTGTGCTGTTTAAAGTTGACATGTAGCATGACGTGTGAAAATTTTATCGGAAGGTAAAATCTTGCTCACTTATCTAATTACATTTCCAAAAATTTGAGTGGTGAAACAACAAACGATTCTATTTTTACTCTTGGTAAAGGCATATAGATAGTCTCGCTTGCTTTCACCCTTTTATTACGAAATGAGGACACAGCAAAAGCCAGATTTCCAGAGTTTTGATCCACCCGCATATCAGTATTCATATTTCAATTTATTTAACCGTGTCAGTTTATATAGTGCAATGTTAAGTAACACTACAAATTCTGAGTCTAGGATTATGTTGAAAGTCAGTCAAAAGTCTTATTAACATCAAAACTTGATTAAGCGAATCTGTTTTGTAGCACGGAAATATGATTATCTATTTACATTGCTGTGACGTGCTGTCGGCTTCTTTGGACATCCGACATGCTTCAATGACGTAGGCGTATAAAATTATTCTAGAGCAGGAGCTACTTATCTCTGGTTGGTTAAACATGAGCATATTACGTAGCTCTCATATTGAATTAAATCTTGTTTGTCAAAGTTCACTACGAGGGGAGGTACGTTTTGTCCTTAAGTTCCTGGAGTGTCTCATTAGAGAAAATCTTTGAAAAAAAAAGTTTTGTTCATAAACACATTTGGTTCTTGGTAAGTAAATCAGATTGTTGTTCTTCCACATTTTATAATAATGCTGCTTCGGCATCAACTTCATTTTGGTAGTGCGGTGCACTACAAGTTGTGTAAATGCAAAATAAAAAAAGGAACATTTCATGAGCAACTGTTGAAACTAGGTTCATTGTCGTTCGCCGCATGTTAAACTATGAATGCATAATTAATAAATCCCATGAATATTGTACAAGTCCTCGATTTCGATGTGATGGTCCGAATGCCAAAAGCCAAGTTTTTGCTTGCTTGAAATTATCTTTCGATAGTTATCCATTTATCGGTCTTTGGTATGTAGGGAAGTAAGCCTTGTTTTTAGAAGTGCGCTATTCCCTCTTGCTTGTTGCCATTTCCTTCAAAAACAAAGCGAGCAATATCCAATTTGCGATTGGATTTTTAAGCTTTGTCAAGTCAAAGTAGCCGAATCGAAAAATCGTAAAAGGTATTATAAAAGGCAGGGAACTTAACCCACATTATCTATGTATTGGATAAGTGCTCATGTCCTGCATAAATCTGATGATGGGTAATGGTAGGGCTGGCTCCTCTACCTTCCTACTTCTACTTCATTCAGCCCAATTCCATGTAATGTTAGGAAAAATTCCAAAAATTACCGTAATATACATGCATGCAATGCCCACGTATAAAACCTAAATCTAATGGAAAATGCAATAGGATCTAAATTAAATATCATATCACAAGTTATAATACTTTTGGTTTAGTTCGGATGAAGTACTTGCCCTGGCAAACCGAACGAAATTAATGGTTTATTACTCGGGGAGTATTCTACTTATATAGGCCAGGAATTCTTTCGTATGTGAATTCAAGGTGACACATAATCATTCGTTTAAATGTTTCAAGTGCTTTGTCTCAAACCCCGATCTCCCATAATGTACATATTACAATTGGGTAGCGGTGTGAGCCAAGTCATCAATTGCTCCTTCAAACTTCCTTTCATTGTTTAAAAGAGAGGTGTTTAAAGATTCCATTCGTTAAAATTCAAATCAAACGTGAAATCGTGCTTGATTGGTCCTATTACATATCGCTTGAGTCTTACATTAACAATGCCACTCGTAGCGTAGCCAAACGAATAAAAGTTTACGATAAGTGGATGGATAGATACTAATAAGATGTAGTGTTGTTGAATTGTTGTAAAAAACGATCGATTCGAAAGTGGTGTACTAATATAGAACAATTGTTCCAGCAGCTAACAGGTAGGTTCAACACAAAGCTGCGCCCACAAGAAAAAGACATTATCTTACTGAAGTTGTTTTCCTCACGAGAAATGATTCAGATCCGATAATCTCGACTGCATACACTCATAACAATATTATGGTGAAGTAGATTACAATTCACAATTCTTGATCATTTCGTGACGTGGGAAATTATCGTACCTTCGTATCGATTTTGGTTAGACAAAAAAAAACATATTCTGATATTGAATAATCTGATAAAAATCGAAATACAGTAATTCGCTTTTAATACATTCCATTTCTTTTTCTTTTTCTTACACGAAATTTTTGAGCAGCATCTTGTGCTGAACTAAATGTTTGGTAATATGGTTGAGTGTTGTTGGAGGTAAAGGGTGTGAATTTTTTAAATGTAAAAATGGGAACAGAACTTTCTTATCACCTGAGATAATTCACTGATAAGTCGGTGAAACACTAAAATTGTTGTTTTANCTGAACTAAATGTTTGGTAATATGGTTGAGTGTTGTTGGAGGTAAAGGGTGTGAATTTTTTAAATGTAAAAATGGGAACAGAACTTTCTTATCACCTGAGATAATTCACTGATAAGTCGGTGAAACACTAAAATTGTTGTTTTATGTTCGTCATTACAGTTACAGCATTTTATATCAGATATGTAACGGGCTTTTATGGCATTTTATAGGCCCACTACATATCCAGAGAATCATTTAGTTTCAATTATTAAGGCATTCATGAAGAGCTCCTTTTACCTTCAGTAAAAATTGACCTAAAAAGTTTAATGATTTCCACGTCAAATTGAATTGACGCAAATGTCTCTCAACGTTTCAATTATTAATTAAATTTAACAAGTTTGAGCAATAATGAAATTATTTACAATTAAATATTAATGAGTGCCACGGGCTTATTGTACACCAGGGTTTCATCCAAATTCCAAAACGGCATCAAATAGTCATAAATTCTTAAGTTTGTTTGTCGACTTTTCCCAAATTTTCCCGAGTCGAGACTCGAGACTAACAAATTAAGTAAAAGTTGCAGCTGTGCATTGTGATTTTGATATTTTAGTTCAGTCGTCTTAAGTAACTTTTTGTTTTAAAAGCCTCGTCTATACCTTAACCCTGAGTATAAATTGGTCATTTTCTTGTTATTTTCAGGTTTTCATTCAGTATTGACGGAGCTTTTCAAATTGCAATATTGTCATCGCCAATTTTACAAGAACGCATAATTGGCTAAAAACAAGCCGCCATTGAAAGCTTACAAGCGTAGAAGCATATCGGAGGAAGTTGTTCACATTTATCTACTCGGTAATTGCGTTCAGTGTCTGAACAGAAAAAGACTCTCTTCTTTCTGATCATCGTCCAATAGCGCAAGTCGTTAAAATGGTATTTTAATGGAGTATTTTAGAAAGGAAATGACTGAACCGGAATTTCGAATTCTTTGACTGTCGAATCATCATCACCACTACTACTGCTTCCACCAGTGCAAAATATGAATACATTGAAAATGAACAGCTTTCTTGTTTCAATCTCGTCATTTCTTTGTCATTTTGTGCTCTAATCACGTTTAACGGGCAACACGCGTGTTTACCACCATCAATCTTTTGTCTCGTTCCGTCAACGTTCCTCTTTTGTTTTGAGTTGAAAGAAATCTTTGTAGGATTGAACTTTCGATAGTTTACGATACGCAAAATGTAAATAGAGTTTAGGAAAAACGTCGCTGTTTCCTCATTGTGTGCAAGTGTTGCAGCAGAAGACTCTTTAGAATATTGTGTTTTCGCTAAACTTGATCCTATTGTAATTGGAGTTGCTCCACGATTTTTTTTGGAAGAACAGGATTCACAAAAAAAAATTGGGCAAGATGCCTTCGAGTTCGGAGAGAATTATGATAAGAGAGCTCACAGCCTCAATGTACTCCAATCGTAAGTGAAGTTCAAGATTCTTTTATGCTTTTTTTAAGAAAAATTATGCAGATTAGAATTTGCTTTTCAGCACAATTGCACTGATGTAAATTGAGTAGTATTTATGCACTTTTCAGCTTTAATTAGTACGAGATCTATTAAATGTGACAAAAATGAATTCACTATCGCAGTGCGTGAAGGTTGGACGGGTCAAACGGCCAAACTACTTACAAAATTGGTTGTGTTTGCGTACAAATCAATTTTAAACCTGTTTTATTCCATCACGACTCACAACTACAACATTGCATTCCTATTTCTTAAACGTTTTACCCCAATGTAAAGCTAAGTATTTGATTCGTGAACTTAATATTTCTAATAAGTAAAATTACTTGGTTCATGATAGGAATCCAAAGAATTACTAATTTCATAGTTCATCGTTTTGAAATGAACCAGAGCAACTTTTATTAAATTTTTGTACATCATCATTTTAAATAACTTTTGCGTCATCACGATCCAAACGCATTTCAAAAAGCAGCACGTAACGAAAATCAATTTTTTGTTCAGAAGGAATTTGGCAGGATTAATTTATTTTCTAAATTCTTTTAATAAACCATTTCTTGAAGCACAGTTAAACTAAGAAGTTGTGTGCTGTTCGCCAAATGAACAAGATAATAAATGACTCAAATTCAAAAGCAAATGACATTTGGCAGGAGGAGGTTAAGGCTTTTGAATTTTGGGAGAGCCGTCAAAAGATATCGACATAAATCAATGAACCTTGTCCTTGTCATTCACTTTTAGAAAATAAACGCATTCGAAATTTAGACTTATTAGACAAGAAACTTATATACATAGTCTTATACACATAGAAAACAAGTTTTAACTTGAGTCTGCCTCATTGATATTTATAAGAAAATAATAAGTAGGATAAATTAGTTTGTACACGTAATCAGAGAGTAATCCAAGTGTAATTATATACTACAGTACGTATCGCTTCTTACGTTCTAGGGCAATTTTAATAAATAAGCCGCAGTACCTCCCTGCAGACATAAATAATGTTAATCCCTTTTTAGAAAAAAAAAAACACACAGATCGTACAAGAAATGGACGGAAATCATCTTTGGCATCATCAGCACCACCATATTCCTACAGAGTAGTTTTATAATAGTAAAAAGCAATGCTTATATAAAATGATGCATAGTTCCTTCCTGGAGATTTCAAGCGAAGCATGAATGCTTTCACCAAGGCACAGCAGCACACAAGTTTTTTTTTCTGGCGTGCTGTGGCGTGAAGCTTCACGGAGAAAGCTGTTGGACACGTACATATTGCATTACTGAGGGCGACCGTTGTTCCTTTGTACCATGCTTTCTCACTCCTTTCTTCCTGCTTCGCTACACAGAGAGCATATGAAAGTATGAAGCATGAATGTGCGAAAAATATTGATTATTTACCTTTAGAATTCCCCATGTACTTTCACGCTTTCTCTGCCAGCTGCCAATACACCCAAGAGAGAGGAAGAAACAGGAAAGATGAGTAATATGAGAACCGGGAGATTTCAATGATATCTATCCTGCTATTTTGCAATTTTCATCTGTTCCGTAATGTATGCTTTTCAGGAAGACGTCATTCATAATGATTTCTCTTCTTCCTTTCTTAGCCTCAAATTCTTGTCCCTAAAACGAGACGAGTGAGTGCGTGGGTGTCCTTGTGGAAGTGTGTCAAATGTGAATTAGTGCCGATGCCGCTTTAAAAACTTAATGAAGACAGGAGGAGAAAGCTGCATTGCTGTATTGAAACATTAGAGAGCTTTTGTTTTGCTTTCGTGGTTGTTCTATGTGTCTGTGTGTGCTAACTGTTTGATACTTTCATTGCTTCATAATTATGTTCGTTCATCGTACATCAGCGTGAAGAGAAAGCCGATCTACTGTCACGTATCTAATTTCATAGAGATCGACCGTCCACAAATCATAATCTATTTAGGTTTCTTGTAAAAAAAATGGAGCGGTCTGCAAAATTAATTACCACTTCTAGCTCGCACAATATTATGTGACATGGATCAAAGAGATGAGTGTGAGTTTTATGCAGTGGTGGAGGGGCCACGAAGAAATCAGGACAAACTACGGGAAATACTAAAAATCGGTATCCCCTTAAATTATTCAATTTATTCCTCTCTAGCTCGGTTGAGTTGTTTACTGCTTCCCCCTAATATTGCATGGCAATGAATGCATGAAAATGACCTAAGAATAAATATTTTACGCAAATAAAATAAGTACATAGTTTGGTAAGAAAACCTAAGAAGCTTTTTGGTCTAATGAAATTTTTTACGTCTATTCTGCTTTGTTGACTTTTATTAGCTTCCCATTTTGTACGGAACGTAAGGGTTGCCAAAAATGCTTTTAATATAACCTTACTCAAGTAGTTTCCTATATTTTTACTTGTTGGTAACTGGTTCCCATTTTGTATGGAACGTAAGGGTTGCCAAAAATGCTTTTAATATAACCTTACTCAAGTAGTTTCCTATATTTTTACTTGTTGGTAACTGGTAAGGACCAACTATAGCTGTGCAACTGTAGAACAACGATGGTCATTGGGAAAATTTATTAGGTGGAGAGTGCTTGCTCGGGCCTATGACCTCGATCCCCATCGTTAGATAATGGCAATTCCATAACTCCATCAATTACAATTTGATTATTGAAGTTGCTTTTCTTGTTTACCCACGCTGCTGTAGGTTGTTCTTACGAACAAGCGAGTGAAAGAAAACGATGTGTGTTTTTTGCCAATTGTTTAATTTTTGTAAGCCAACAGAGACACTAGACTGCTGGTACCATGTTTCTCCGTACTGATATGATGGTAGTGCCCTAAAATTATACACTTTTTAGCTTCTATGTACATTATTTGTAGGGATTAGCAAACAATATTTTTCCCTCGTGGGAACAATCAATGTTGCGTCAATGTCAGTAATATATTTCCCATCAAACCAATAAAACCGGGGAATATACATACAAAATTTTGTGGTACTGCTATTACTTTACCTTACGATAAGTACATATAACAACCCGACCGAAAAAAATGCGTTGAAATAATGAGAATAGATCAAACTGAACGGGTGAAGTGAGCATAATTTTAGTTCAGTTTTATTACTTGTGTGACGCTATGTTTAGACTTGTTTTTGGCAACCATCAAAGCACAATTACTCTCGCTGTCATTCGTTTCAATAGAAAGCAATTACCAGATAATGTTCACGAGAGGAAGTATCGATCTTTAAATATTGCGCATCTCATAAAAATATGTTACCCCTTGACAATTTTTTAACCTTCAAATGTTTATGGTTGTTTCTCCGTACTGATATGATGGTAGCGCCCTAAAATTATACACGTTTTAGCTTCTATGTACATTATTTGTAGGGATTAGCAAACAATATTTTTCCCTCGTGGGAACAATCAATGTTGCGTCAATGTCAGTAATATATTTCCCATCGAACAAATAAAAAAACGAGGAATATACATACAAACTTTTGAGGTATTGCATTTACTTTACCTTACAATAAGTACAGATAACAACCCCGCCGAAAAAAATGCGTTGAAATAATGAGAATAGATCAAGCTGAACGGGTGAAGTGAGCATAATTTTAGTTCAGTTTTATTACTTGTGTGAGGCTATGTTTAGACTTGTTTTTGGCAACTAGCAAAGCACAATTACTCTCGCTGTCGTTCGTTTCAATAGAAAGCAATTACCAGACAATGTTCATGAGAGGAAGTATCGATCTTTAAATATTGCGCATCTCATAAAAATATGTTACCCCTTGACAATTTTTTAACCTTCAAATGTTTATGGTTTCAATTCACATTAATGAGGGTCGGGTCTGGATATATGAGTATTAAGTACATAGGGAAGGTGAGCACTTCACCACTCACTTGCTATGTGGTGTGGTGGTTGCTAAATTTGAGTTTGTTATTAATTTGAGAGCCGCGAGGGCAGGTTTCATGATCCCATTAACGGTCTGATAAGTATGCATAAATTAAGCCTGTAGTACCTAAGTAATTCGGAACATAATAAAATTTTTTGAATAAACTTAGTTTTCATGTCACGAAATCAGTTGGTTTTCTCCTTTGTTTTGGCAAAGTTGGAACGATAAATATTTTGCGGTGCTGGATCCTATTAAATTTTGGTCAGAGTTAAATATGCACGTAGGTATATTCCAAATTTTATTCAAAAAGACGATGAGTTAAACCGCACAATCGCAGCAAGCAGTGATCTAATTCATCGATCAGAAAAAAACTTTCAAGTAATTAAAAATATTACAATGCATTTTTTTGCTATTCATTAAACACAACGATTGGTATGACTGGTTCAGTGGCTGAAATCGGAATAAGTAATTAATTATTCCGATTTAAGCCACAAAACAATATTGCTAGCTAACTTATAAAGAAACAAGAATCGTTTTGTCAGTGGTTTCCTGTAAAAAGGTCTTTCTTAAAGTATTATCTTTCTGCATGCGGTCCATGCATTCTCCATAAAAAAATGAAATCGCCATTAGAAGCTTTAAATATAGAGGTAAAAAATAGATGAAGACCAGGCGGCCACTTTGTAACTCACAACCAGATCGGGACTTAGAAATTAAGAATATGACATGTTTAGAGGTGTCAGTTTCAGTGGCAAAAGCAAATAATTATGGGTATTTTTTTAAATCAAATCATTATTACAATAAGGTTGAATTTTAATTTTGTATAATGTAAGTGTAAATGAGCCAAACAATTAATTTCGTACTACTTACATACGTACATAATTGGTTTTGATTACTCTCAATCTAATTTTTTGAATGACTTGGGTTGGGTTCGATGCGTTCCAGCTAAACCCTGAATGACTCTAATTTCAGCTAATAAAAGAAATGCGAAACCAACTTCAACTACCTANTTGGGTTCGATGCGTTCCAGCTAAACCCTGAATGACTCTAATTTCAGCTAATAAAACAAATGCGAAACCAACTTCAACTACCTAACCTATACCTATTCGGACGATTCAATTATCTAATTAGTTAGCAATGCACAACACCCATTTCTAATCAACAATAGCTGCCATGTAGCAGTTTTCTATACTGCCTTTCTGGTTACATGTCAAACTGGTCAAATAGAAGATACTTATAGCACATCGCATGACACCATGTTCGCTTAGACGTGACAACATACATGCCCAGGAAGTGATAGGATGTCCATGGATTTCCTGTCATTCGCCCGCTGAAAAAAACTATCAAGGTTGATTTAACATGTGAAAGCGTCTTTTATACAGATTAGGATCTTTTCTTTGCATTCCGAAACAAGTGAAAATTCAGGAGAGTATGAACAACATGAATTGGTTATTGGGTATATCTCCTCTATTTGATGCATGGAATTTTCATATTCGGATTTGCGTATTGGTTGGCAATAGATTAATAGGGTATCCATTTATTACGATCCAGCTAAAGGATGTCATTATCCTATAAATTGCAAAAAAGCATGCAAATAGAGTTCGGAAAATTTGGGTCTTCAAGCGACGCTGTCATGAACTCGTGAGAGATGGAGGAAGCTTTATTTCGCGAAGCGGATATGACTGCATGTTAAGCATGACACGGACAACGAGTATTTCTCTACTTTCGTCATTTCGTTCGTCACGTTTTAGGCTAGCAGTATCACAAAAAAAGAAATGTTTCGTCGGTTTAGTTTTGGTTGGTCGTCAGTTGTCTCTGAGGCTTTTTACGTGGTGTTATTACGTGTTATTTGAGAGTTGTTTCGTGCCTCTTTCATTATGAATGTATGCTGGGTAATAACGGCTAGTGGCTACTACCTATGGCTGGCAACTCCTCCATTATAAATAGGAATTAAAAGGACATGCAGCAATAAAAAATGATAGACTCATCCTTTTCGTTTAATGTCCTTCCACGAGAAATATGTTCACTTACATGGTGTATAAACCACAAATGGAATGTCTCTTTTTACTCGAATCCAACAAAAATTGCTTCCACTTTTCAACAAACCTTGTTTAGGGAAAGTGCTCTTCGCTTCGGACACATTCCATCAATACTGTTTAGAATTTAAGAATTAGGAAGTATTGACAAATATGTAGCTTTTTGGGGACAGGGAATTCTTTCTGGAAAGGTTATTTTTGGAGTTTTGATAAACAACTGAAGTAATGAATTAAAGAAAACGTTATTTTCGCGTGGTCATACACGATTTCAGAAAGATCGAATGCAAAGATTTTTGAAAATTTCGTTGTCGTAGTCTACATGTGAATAAAGTGGTTATACAATCGATAAACTTTAATATTACATTCGTCAAGATTTTATAGATAAGAAGTACACAATACAAATGAATATTTTAACACGGAGTTAACATATTCGTAGCTTGTGCAATGTGAATAGTATCGATTCTTTGTCATCAATTTTTATGAATGTTTCATCAGACGTTTTTTTAGTTTATTCGTAATTTCCATTGTGCGCGGTCTTTCTATTCGTGTGTATTTTTTCATTGTTGTGGATTAGAAAAGTTACTAAAAAGCATTTTTTTGCATTGTGGCCATCTTAAAAGAAAAGTATTTACTTCCGGTTACAAAGTTTACGTGGAATAGTACACTTTATCATCAAAATATCGACATGAAAAGGGATATACGAATTGTGTGAAGTTATTGGTTATTTACCTACGCATCTTCTTTTTTCAAATTGTTTAAAAAATTTACCTACTTTCAAGACGTGTCATTCCTGTAAACCTAAAACGCTTGGATGACATATTTCTTTGTGAAGGAGTTTCTATTCTTTTATTTCTGATTTCTAATATTCTTTCCAATGGGTGAATAATATTTAGGAACAGTTTAAGAAACTAGTTTGCTTAAAACAATTTTGAGCTTGTGTTTACGAAAGCTATGGAGCCTCATCAAAATGGTAACAGTTTTGGGGTATCGCCTGATGGAGTTCCGGGCCGAACTGAGCCTATGGTGTCAAGTAAATAAACTCTACGAGTTTTTAACACATTGCGCACTTTTAACAAAAACATATTATTTTGCACATTATTTTGCAAATACCTAAATAATGACCCCGCACGTACATTCACAAGCAGTACAACAAAATGCTCATCAATTTCTCCTGCCAAAATTTTGATACATGCTACAAAGATGTTCAGTCGCAAATACTATTGTTTGCAGCGTTGACATCTTACACAATTTATGTTTCATTTTATTTTGACATTTTTTATCATGCACAGAATACCTGCATATTTTTTTGCTATTTGCTACCATTCTTATTTTAGTGCACGTTAATAATTCATTAAAAAATATACCGGACATGTCGGTCCATAGTGGATTTCTAGACACTAATTTATTTATAACTGGCCCGAAGCTGACTTAACATTTATTATTTCATGACATTTTAGCTGATGGGGATGACCTTGGATCTGGAGTTGTTGGCGTTTTACTGACTTTCCTCTCGTGGGTTTTAGTCATTATCACCCTTCCTTTTTCCTTATTTTTCTGTTTTAAGGTAAGTCGTGTGACTTTCTTTGTGATGATAATAATAACTCTCCTATTAACATAAAAAGTTATGCATAATAAGTAAATCCAGAAAGTTATTTATAAATCGCGCTCACTAATGTAAGAAATAGCCTGTTCTAAACGTTCAACATTGCCAAAAAATGAAAAGAGCCAAGCTTGCCTTACTTACATATTATATTTTTTGCTATATGTATACATGCAAACGACTTATATGAAGTGTTGCTTGAGGAGAAAGTAGTTTCTGGATTTACTTGAAGAATCTTTCTTGTTATGATAATGGTTTAACAACATTGATAATATAAGTATGTCTCATTGCCTTAACTTTCACCGCTTTCACCCGAATCATTTATAATGTATCAAACAGGTGGTACAAGAATACGAACGAGCTGTGATTTTCCGTTTGGGACGTCTCCAATCCGGTGGATCAAGAGGGATTTTTTTCGTGCTACCCTGTATCGAAAGTTACACTAAAGTCGACCTCAGAACTTCGTGTTTTGATGTCCCACCGCAAGAAGCAAGTGCTTTTAAAATTTTTATGTATAAAACTTTAGCTGTACAATGCGCAGTAGTACCACCTAGGGGGAGAAACCACACTTTTGGAGAAAATCCAAAACTAGAACCTAAGATAATGATATAGAAAATCAATTTTTTGTTTGGGTATCTCAACTTTTTAATTAACTTCCATTTTTGGAGTTGGAAGTTAAGGAGATGGATGGAAGATCCTGTTCCAGATGGAACAAGATCGCCAAAAAAGTTAAAAATTAGCTACACATTAAGTTTTTTATATTAAATGCATCCATGACTCGACATCTGATATATCAATTTTTCCAAACGAGTTTAAAATGCCAAAGAATCTTTTAAACACTAATTTGCTCAGTGTCCTGATGCGAAATTATGTTAACTTATGCGGAACGTACGAAAGTACTTCTAAGGATGCGATAAATATTACGAATTCGTAAAAAAGGACCAGTTGAAGTCCCTTGATTCAACAGTGGCACGTGCCAAATTCTCATAAAAATGGTTTAGGTAGAAGAATAGTAGTTTTTTGGAAGCCATAAAAACCAGCAAACTGCTGGGAGGTACAGGTTGAAAGTTACAAATTCGTAAAATATGGATTTCCTACTAGTTCCAGAGAAGAGGATATAAGATTTAGTAGGCTCGTTTGAGTACGACTAGGTAATAATTTAGGAATATTCAATTTGACAAACCGTCGCACCCAACGTAAGCCTTTTCCAAGAATTTTTAATAGCATTTCATTTTCTTTCCTGAGGCAACATCGTCATTTCTTGGAAGAATTCCTTCTCTTTCCCGTGTAATAAATTGCTGTTGAAGTCCCTTGATTCAACAGTGGCACGTGCCAAATTCTCATAAAAATGGTTGAGGTAGAAGAATAGTAGTTTTTTGGAAGCCATAAAAACCAGCAAACTGCTGGGAGGTACAGGTTGAAAGTTATAAATTCGTAAAATATGGATTTCCTACTGGTTACAGAGAAGAGGATATAAGATTTAAATGGCTCGTTTCGGTACGACTAGGTAATAATTTAGGAATATTCAGTTTGACAAACCGTCGCACCCAACGTGAGCCTTTTCCAAGAATTTTTAATAGCATTTCATTTTCTTTCCTGAGGCAACATCGTCATTTCTTGGAAGAATTCCTTCTCTTTCCCGTGTAATAAATTGCTTACGATAGGGCTGAATGGTGGTCCACAAGTGTGAATGGCATGTACTTTTCTGAACGCAATAAAAACTGATCGTGAATGTACTAAAGGGATGAACGAGTGAAAAGGAGGGATAAGATTATTTCATATGTTAGACCTTAGAAGTGTTAGGATCAAAGCCAATCAACCCATGTAATAGTATTGACATTAGATACTTTTTTCAAGTGCATGACATTGAGAAAAATGCACTTGAATGTATGCGTTCATTTCATCTTTTAGAGTTATTGGTACAAAAACCGTCAATAAAGTTCAATGTCAACAGCAAAAAAAGCTCATTTTGCTCTTTTTGCGTTCTATGATCTCTAATTCGATGCAGGTTTGTATTTAATTATGCTAAATAATTAGTGTAATTTGGGCTTTTTTTGCTTTTGTCGCTTGCAAATAAATTGAATTAGGTAGTACCAGTGGTTTACGTAAACATTGCATTAGGCACATTATCTAAGTGGATTATTATTTATTTTATGCTACTGAATCGCATTTGATTTTTTTCTCATTTGGATAGTGCTTGCAAAATTTTTACCTTTTAATTTTACGGCTCATTTGATCCCATTCTGTTTAAATGTCAAGAAAGAATAGGAAAAAATCAATTTTTCTCAGCACGACAACACCATTTTTGTCTTATTTTGGAGAGCGTCTTATATGACTGCCTGCATAATTAAGCAAAACTCCAGGTTTCTTTTTCTTTCGATCGAAACCACTTATTGTTTCGTGTCCACCAATCTCTTAATTTTTAATCTAAGGAATACATAAGCTGAAAAAGAATAGCGATGTTTTTACAACGTTTGTTAGATTACGGGGAAAAGGCCATACATCCACACCAAATATTGTCGAGTGGAAAATTTGGCTAGATCTTGTATTATGCAGAACACGACAGCGCAACAACATGAACATGGGGGAAAAAAGAAGAAAAATATAGTTGGAGTGGATAAGGAAGGGATAATTTTTTATGAACTTATCCCACTTATTTTTCCTCTATTATTTCCATTGTTTGTGTAATTTGATGGTGGACACTTCATGCATTATTGAAAGTTTTTCGCTCCTTTCATGTCCCAAGAAAAGAAAATTGAGCTTGGGCTTTTGGAATAATAATATGAAGATATTTGAGGTTACTTAACAAAACGAAAAGACAAAAAATGCTTTTCTTCGCGAAAAAATAGAGGACATGAAGAGGTTATCCTTTGTTTATTTAGATCATTTCTTTTCTCCCCTTTTAAGCGAATCATTCGTAATGGCATGTTGCTTATATTATATGCCCTCCTTTTTTTCTACTCGTCATAGTAGTACACACTCTAAAGAATGATATATTGCTTTCTTTCCGACAAGAAAAAGATGTCTTATGAGTGGTGCAACTCGCTCATAAATTGTTTGGCAAAAGGCTTTTTTCCACCTGTCACAAATACATACACAGAGTGCCAACAACTCCATGCAACGCCTTTCCGTAATACGTTACGACACCATGACTAACAGGCCAAACAGGACTTGAAGAAGAATGGATGATGTTGTACTTAATCACGATATATATGCGAATAACAGATAGCACTTCTGCTTCCACTTTTCAACATGGTTATAGCGAAAAATTTTTAACGAGNTAGTACACACTCTAAAGAATGATATATTGCTTTCTTTCCGACAAGAAAAAGATGTCTTATGAGTGGTGCAACTCGCTCATAAATTGTTTGGCAAAAGGCTTTTTTCCACCTGTCACAAATACATACACAGAGTGCCAACAACTCCATGCAACGCCTTTCCGTAATACGTTACGACACCATGACTAACAGGCCAAACAGGACTTGAAGAAGAATGGATGATGTTGTACTTAATCACGATATATATGCGAATAACAGATAGCACTTCTGCTTCCACTTTTCAACATGGTTATAGCGAAAAATTTTTAACGAGAAAGAATTTCCGTGTGTGAAGAAAGTTCTTATCCTTCATTTCCTCGCCTCGTGTCGTGTCATTGCTTCATGCATGCATGTGTGTGCTAACACCATGGGAGGCTTTCAACACGCCCGTTTATCTCAACATGTACTCAATTCGATTCGACATTTTGGATTTTCTGATAATGAAATTTAAGAAAAACAAGCGCTTCCTTTGTACTCACTGAATCAAGTAACGACAAAAACAGAATGTGCTTGTATTGTTCATGTCGACTTATACTAGATTTTACCAAAATAAAAAAATTTGTTTCTTCTTTCGCTTGAACTTTCAAACTATTTGTATTTCAAAAAGGGTAAAGGTTATTGTACAAGCGGTATAGTAAACATCAAGATAGCAATTTGCTCAAGTGTCTGTTACCCAATTTTTTGTCTTTTTACTTTTGGTCTTATCATTACTGATGAAAACAACCTTGGAAGTTTTTGTCAATTGTTCTCCTTTACTTAAATATCTAACGTTCCAGCTATGCTAGCGTATTAGGTTTGCACTGCAATTCCTCCTCGCTGGTGTCATCCATGCGATTCAGTAGCATCAGCAACTACCGTTCTTTTTGCTTCCTGCTTTGACCCCCTTCAAGCTTGCTCTCCCGATTCTCCTGTTTGCAGGCAGAGAGCGTTTGATGAAAAAAATTCTGATGGTGCTCCGATGTCAAGCACGATTAAATTATGTATCTTATTTTTCAACTAGTTTTGATTGTGCTATTCTACTCATGCTTTTTGCTTCGTGATGTCGAAACTATCAAAACTGTTTGCTACCTATGTATGTACTTTCGACAAAAAATGAATGCTCATTAATTATTATTGTAATTTCTATTTTCAGTCGTCTCTGGATGTAGCAACTGAAGCATGGGGTATTAAAGTGGAGAGAGTAGAAATGTAAGTGATCACCATGTAAGGCACGATCAACAATTATAAGATCACCTCGGTTTTTCCAATTACGTAGTACTATGTCTCCCGTCTCAAAAAGTGCGTCACTTACTTTAACTGTTTCAAATTTTAGCCAGCCTTGCTAACTTTTATTGGTCGATCAATTGGTGATATTGACTAAGTCATATAGTGACAGACTGGAAAAGGGAAAGCAATTATAAGACCACCACTTTTAACAGCACTAATTGTAAGTGGACAAATGTGGTCTAATAATGTCTTTCCAACTTGTCCGGTATATCACTGCGTGATATAGGCAAATTATATATAACACCAACCGATGGATTAGTACGGGTTAGTAAGGTTGGTTAAAATTGAAAGGAATCAATTAAGACGTGACCATGAATGCTGCTGGATTTTGTTGTACTTGTTACTCTTTGTTTTAGTAGTAATCATTCAACTATCCGATCAGCATTTCAAGATTTCGCCGTAAAGAAATTATTACACCACTACCACATTTGTGGTAGTGGTCTCATAATTTCTTAACAACGAAATTTCGAAATACTGAGCCACTAACATGTAAATATCATTAAAAGATAGAGAATCAAAAAAATATCAGTCTTGGTCACGTCTTCTTTCAAGACAATATACATTTTGAAGTGTACAGCAGTAAATGGGAAAACGGTGGTGGTTTTACAATTGTTGACCGCGCTCCGCGCCTTACTGGGTATCACCCATTTTGCCCTTCGACACTTACCCCTAGAACAGTTGCCCCATTGGATACTTACCCTGTGGACAATTTCTCCTTTGGATATTTGCCCTTTGGGGAGTTGCCCTTGTGGACGGTTTCCACTTTAGACATTTTCCATTTGAACGTTTGCCTCTTTATATTTTTGTACCTATATGCAATCTACATTTATTAC
>JAHZMX010000943.1:0-19717 GCA_027743895.1 Seira musarum | reverse complement strand
ATTTTGCAAGGAAAAAAAATGTTTACTGAACTGAATGGAATTTTTGGAAATCCGTTCATCATATTTATTTCGAAATCCGTTATGAATTGTGCAAAAAAATGAAGGGGACGATGAAATAGGAAAAGCCAATATTTTTTTTCGAATTGTTAAAAATAGTCGATGAGAGAAA
This sequence comes from Seira musarum, assembly GCA_027743895.1. NCBI lineage: Eukaryota > Metazoa > Arthropoda > Collembola > Entomobryomorpha > Entomobryidae > Seira > Seira musarum. The sequence goes on along the minus strand of JAHZMX010000943.1, from coordinate 19,548 downwards.
AAATTGTGATGAAATGAATTCAAATTCATTGGAAATTCCTATATAAATCCGTTATCAAGTAAGTCCCAAATTATTCCACAATTCCATCCTTCAATGGAAATATATTGAAAATCCAATTGGAATTCCGTCTCGAAGTCCGAGTAGAAATCCATGAGAATGAGCAGTTCAGCAATGTACAAATTGTAAATGTCCAGACTGGAAATCATCAGAAGTTCATTCAAATCCGTTATTGTAGGAATCATTATAAAGTGAAGGATAGATTTCAATCCATCTAATCCGTTAAGAAATTCTGAAAAACGATTCGAATGAATAAAATATAAAATTACTTTAGTAGAATTTCTAAATCCGTTAATGTAATTAGATGTGAAGCACGTGGATTTTTTTTGTAAAATAAATCCGTTATTGCAATTAAATACTAAACGCAGCATGGATTTTTTTTGCAATAAATCCGTTAATTTTTTTTTGTTACGAATTCCTGGATTCAATTTTTAAGCAACAGAAAAAAATGTTGAGAAAATGAGAAAATAGTTTGGATTCCTCAAGAAGATCCATCAAAATCGACTAAATGGGGTATTCTGGAAATCCGTTATATTTAAGCCTTTTATTCAGTTATAATTCAATCAATATTTAATTCTTTTGGAATTCCCATAAATAAATTCACAACCGCAAATTAATCTGTTTCAGAATCTTTTTTCGTTTTTGAATTCGACGATAGATCGAGCCATTCAGTAGTCAGTAGTCCTTCTATCCAATCCAATCCGCGTTTTGTTCTTCATTTTCACTTTTTTTTTGAAACCTGCTTCATATCTTCATCGAACAAAAGAAGTAAACGAGTTCATCTCAATAGCCATCGTAATCGTCATCAAATCCTAATCACACAGGTGCTGTGTCTGTAGTGCTGCATTGTTCATATTCTTGAATTTGAATTGAGAATCGTAAAAAAAAGTTGAAAGCAAAGCAAAGCAAAAGTGAATTTATATGCGCTAAATTCTTTTTTTTGAAACGAAGGCGAAACGAGGCTGATATGAGGACATTCAAATTTCATGAGAAAAACAGGTTTACATAGTCGCTTCCGCTTTTGAAAAAAATAATTTATTTCATGAAATGAAGAAGGGAAAGGGGAACACGAACAGCAAAAACGGATCCAAGAAAATATTCTTTGAATTCGAAAGTCTAAAACATTTTCTTCCAGAAAAGTCGTCATTGACCTCTCTCATGCAACGCAATGTACAAATGTAATTAATGTACATGTACACTACACGCAGTTCCATCCACTGAATATGTTAAGCTGCTACAGTCTTTCAAAAATTCCTTCAGTGAATTCGCCATTCCCGTTCCTCCTCATTATCATCATCATCATTTCCTTTCCTACCCGTTCTTTCGCTGTAGTTGTAACATGTTGTGGCTGTGTTCCTGAACTTTATCAAGAACCGTGCGTTGCGAATGCGTTTTATGTTCCTTCGTCCAATTCTAATTTGTTTCAGGGAAGAACAAGTGGGAAAAATTATGTTGTGGGAAAATGTGGGTAAGTGCAGGAATTGCCTATAAAATGGTTTATCCCAGGGAAAATTGGAATACTGACCAATTCAAAGTTGAGAAAATTATTGATTTTGTAAGGGCATGCGCTATTCTGGACTATAATATGTTTTCATTATTATAACTGGAATGTCTCAATTTACCCCAAAAGTCCGTCTCCAGATTTTGGATTTCCAAAGCGTTATTTGGGACAAGTTGTGACAGTTCAGTTAAGAAAACAATGCATTCAGAGTCCAAAAATATCTCATTGATATGGAATAAACAATTTTCTTGGTTATTTTGGATTAGACATTTATTCCAATTTTCCCTGGGAAAAAAGGATTTTGCACTGGAAAGTAAATTTATTTCTCAAAAAATGGGAAATATAAGTATTTACTCAATCGATCGTTTATATTTAGTGATCCATTGTGAATGTAAATGGTACATATTTATACGATCATTTTTCCCACTTTTGGACATTTCCCTGGGAAAAATACTTTCCCACTTGGAGTCATTAATTCCTAAAATATGGAATTTATTCAATGCTATAAATAGTACCAAGTAGCCAATATTTCCACTTTTCGAAAATTTTTCCCATTTCCCGGGAAGAATCATTGATTTTTCAATCACGGGAAACTTCCCATCCTTGCTTCGCATCTTACAATCCAAATCCACTTCACTCCACGATTTCAATCCAATCCACGAACAAAAAAAAAAAAAACCTGAACTGAAATGAACTCGGAGCTCGGATGCTCCCATTATATTAGTACATATTCCTTTTGAAAATGCCATTACATACAAGATTCTGAGATAGCTTAAAGGTAAGAACGATCCTCGTAAAAGTTCACGAAGGAAAAAAATTTTCACCTGTGTACTACGTTCATATAAATATGTACAAAAAACAGGTATCATATCCATATCCAATCCAAGAAAAAACATTTTATAATCCCAAGCCCATCATCTTCTACGACTATGACTATCACTATTTCTTTTTGCCATTGCTCGCGGTTATCAATCCCTTTCCCGAGAGAAGAAGAACACAAGAAGAAAAACGTGTAGGTTGCGTTTGCATCCTTTCTTGTTTCCCATTAATTATTGTACAACAGGTACGTAACGTACTTATGTGATGTTATTGTACCAAAATACCTATACACTCACTCTTGAAGACGAAGAAGTAAATATTTTTTGCAAAGCTTAACAATTTTTTTGAAACATCAACTGAAGCTGAAGTAGTACAAAATCTTATTCTCATTAAAAATATATTTTTCCTTTTTGAACCTGAAATTCAAGCTTTTCATTGGCATCGCTTCACTGTTTCATTTCATCAAAAAGGAGAACAGGAACAGAACAGAACATAACATTGCGATATATGTACATAGCAGAAGGGGTTGATGTTGATGGCGTCTCATGTCGTGGTCGTGGAAAAAACAAGATTTTCGAATCGAGAAGAAGAGAAAAAAAAATGAATCATAATAGTTTCCTGTTCTCTTCTTCTTCTTCATCCCTTCTTTCTACCAAATAGCTTTACATTACATGAACCACAGCTACAGCTACATCCACATCCACCTTTTTTTAGCTCGAAGGAAACCCAACCACCGTTGCAATAAATGCCCACCTTGGCTTGTACATAATGATGATGATGAGGGAAAATCGTTTCTCCCTCTGCCCCTCATTTGATTGTTGCCAGTTTTCAGTTTTCAGTTGCTACCCCGAAGAAAAAATTATGTGAAGTTATGTGGACAGGAATAAGAGGGAACATTATTTTGCAAATGTAACCCTCCCCGTCTTAAAAAAAATGGACATGCTCCAACAAGCTAGTTCCAACAATGCAATAATGTGTTGCCACCTCTTCACGAACCAAACCAAACCAAACCACCTCGTCTCTTTCGGTCTCGAAGAGAAGAAGTATTTTAGTCTAATCCGAGGAGGGAAATTGTATGGGAAGGTATGTGGAATGAATTCTACGGTTGTTTCACTTTTTTTCTTCAACAATCATAATCATCCACCTTGTCTTCCTCTCATTTTCTTCGCCTTCTTCTTCGGTCGTCGTCACAGTTCATTGTTGTCTGAACGCAACGCAATGCAACCCTCCATCCACTTTTATGGAAATGAATAGGATTTTGCGTTTCTCTGACTCTCTGACTGGTTTGGTTTGGGTAGTGGGTATGGGTACATGAAACGAATATTCCACAGTGCATTGCTCCTAAACTGACTTGATGAGATGAGATGAGGAGTCAGCGTCATGCCAGCAGACCTCTTCTTACAATTTTACTCCTTTACCTGGCCTGGCTTGGTTCGTTTTTCTTTGGCATGCTTGAATATTTTTTTTTGTCTTTGAGGTGGATGGTGATGGTGGTTGGATTGGATGATGATGAACTGAAGGAGTTTGAAAAGCAAGCTTCGTTATTACAGTACAATACAGTAAGCTCTTCATATAATGGCGTCCTGAATTTAGGTCAAATCAGGACCAGAACCAGAGCACTCACAAATCAGAAGACTCGAATGATATTTCAAACGGTTTTTAGGGAAAAAGGAAAAAAAGTTTTGGAATGAAGAATTCGAGAACTCCCCTTAAAACGGCCTTTTGTACCGAAGAAATTAAATATTTTGAGGTTTTGAGTGGGAAAATTGCTTGATTGTGTCGCAAAAAGACCAAAATTCTCATATTGCCCCAATGACGAAAAATAGGTCATTCCGAACATGACATAAGAATTTCTTCTTCGGTGGTCTTCAAAACTGGCAATGGCGCCCCAAATGAGACTAAAAAACAAAAGACTATCTTCACTTCCAAGAAAACCAAAGCAATTTTGCTTGTAAACTCCATTTCCACAACTTCCAGTCAAAAATTCCTTCACATCCATTCCGCATTCCCCATAACTCAAATGTCATCATCATCATTCATTTCATATCAAACAGCCACCATTATAAAAAGAGTTTTCCCTCTACAATCACCGATTGTTCCCTTTCTTTCTTTTTCTTCCCTTTTTGCCCACATATCATCCCCTCTTAAAACTTTTGGATTCCTTTTTTTCTTCAGATTTGATTGTTGGCTTTGGCTTCAGCATTGCATGGCATTTGCAAAGAAAGACCATCCAAATCCAATATCAGTACGTTATAGTGAAGTCAGCACCCAGCTTTAAAACTTTTGGATTCCTTTTTTTCTTCAGATTTGATTGTTGGCTTTGGCTTCAGCATTGCATGGCATTTGCAAAGAAAGACCATCCAAATCCAAATCCAACACAACTGCTTCTATTCTACCACTGTTACATTTATCAACATCACATCATCCACCAAACCAACCTGAACATGAACATTTGAACATGAGGTAAAAAGTTTCTTCAGCAACCACCATCACATCACATCACATCCTCTATTATCATCATCGCTAAGAACCAGCAAAAAAAAAGATGACGATACATGTTATAATGTAATGCATGCAGCATGTTAGCCATGCCATAACATCAGAAAAAAATATTGTAAAATTGTACGGATGAGATTTTTCTTTGGACACTCACTTCACTTCTTTGAAGAAAGAAGATAATGAGCATTTTTTTTCAAGACATTCAAGTGACGGTCGGGCTTTTTAGGTACATTAACATTAACATTACAAGGATTACAATTTTCTTCTCCTGTTTTTGTTTAGAACATTTTTTTTTTGATCTATAATAATCACATCATCACAATTTACAATTGCAAGAATATCAAGTGTAGTAAGTACATTACTTTACTACGTAACATAACGTTAGAGAAAAGAGTGTGATTCTCTTCGATGAATATTTTCTTGTGTTGTGAGCGAAATAAAAAAAAAAATCATCGTCAGCAACAGCAATAGCATCACCAGCGTTTTTCTTCGTGTTCGTCACAAAACAAAAAGTCACAAGTGAAGTTTGGTAAAAGATTAGTATGGAGACGTAGCTGATATGATAAAAAGAGTAAGTAAGTGAGGATGAAATGAAATCAGTTTTTTGTTACGTAGCTGAAGACAAGTGATTGAAAAGTATTGGAATATGGAAACGAGTAAAGCGATAAAAGACATTTTCAAAAATTGACAGGTCATTGTTGTACAATGTCTCATTCGTTGTAAGAGAAAAACGTTGTTGAAGATGAACAAAGGAGCAGATAACTATACAAATTATGCAGCAGAATTTGTCAAAAATTGACAATTTCATTAACTTAGTTCATGTCTCAAGTTTCCCAAATCTCTGAGACAATATAATTTTTTTTTCTCCCCCGTTGTCAGCTAATTATTTAAATGAGGGCAATTTTGCCAAAAATAAATAAAAATTGTCTCTGTAAACTGAGCTAACACAAACTCCAAAAAGGTTCAAACTTTCGTTCCTTTCAAAAAATCAATTTATAGCAGTTTTCCCTGTTGCTCTTTTATAACTTTTAATTTTGGAAGAGCTATTATGAGCTATCACAAAGTGAAAAGCTATATTTGCTTTAATTTATTTTTAAAAGGTTTCAACCATGACTCGTTCATTAACTCGGAATTGATCGATTTTGTCGTTAGTTTGTCCAACCAAATGACCACAGGAACTTATATTCCAAAATTTTAAAAATCAATTTGTCAGTACTTCAAGAAGTCACAGACGGACGTACGGACACATGAAAATAACATACTGCACTACGATCTCAAATAAGCAGTTTATCATTTAAAAAATGTGTGATGATGATATGATGACGATGATGTGATGGTCTTTTTTTCTCTTCTGTTTTGGATGATCATGATCACATCAATCCCTATGAACTCAAATAAGCAGTTTATCATTTAAAAAATGTGTGATGATGATATGATGACGATGATGTGATGGTCTTTTTTTCTCTTCTGTTTTGGATGATCATGATCACATCAATCCCATCACATCACATATCGCTGCTCCTTCTTCGTTCGCTTACTTCGCTGCGATCATCAGTGTATCGTCTTCGTCAACATTTTTTTTTCATTTCAAAAGAAACGAGAACGAAACAAGTTTTTTACTGCAGAGCAAGTAGCACTAGCAGCGTTTTCATGTTAGCGTTATAAAAAAATGATTGTTTGAAAAATACAATGAAGACGAAGACCACTCAAAAGACAAGCAAAAGAAGGAGAATGTACATCCGTCTTCTCCGTCTACGAAATGAACCCACTACCTAATACAGTCCATTTCCATTTAGATTAAAAAAATTATTTGGATGGACGGAGGACTACAGGTATTTTTTTTTTGTAGTATCGTCCATATAACGAAAATATATTTTTCAAATCTTGTCTTCAGCAACAGATTTTAAAAAGTGTACAAGCCAAAGCCACATAACTATACAGTGCGAATTCCATTACAATTGCATTGTTGAATTTGGATAAGACATACATATACATTGTATTGCATTTCATTTTATATTTCGCAAGTAACGGTAAAAAAAATATTTAAAAGCTTGAAAGCTGTTTCCCTTCAAAAATTCTTTGGAGTTGGAGGAAAAAAAAAGCTGTGAAGGAATTTTCTCGTGTATTGGAATGTGATTTGTCATTTTGAATTTGGATTGGAACGCATAAGTTATGGTCATTGGTGCTCGGGGGTCGTCGTCGTGGTCGGTTATTCAGTGGAGTTCATCTGTGCTTGTGCTGTGGTGCGTAGTGCAGTGACCGATGACCTTTTCCATTTCATCATCATCATCATCTTCAAAGATTCCAATGCAAAGGAAAAGGTCAAGAGTTTGACTTTGAGAATAAAAAAAGCTGGAGTGTCTGGAAATTGGATTTGGACTGGAACTCCGTTTACATTTGCTCCAGGACTAACGTGGAAAATTCAATTTGAAGGAAATGTGAAAACAGGTGTTCCAAATACCAAAACACGATAACTCAATTTGCAGATTTGCAATGTAATATTTTTTTTGGAAATGTAACGGAAAAATATAGTGCAAATGGTGACGTTGACGTTAATTGTTAATCGTTAATTATTTCCGAACATTTAGTTTTTTTTTTAGTTTTTTGTGAAGGACTTTTTATTTTGGAACTGGAACAGTGATAGTTCGAGTGAAGTAGTTTGTTTTTTTAGTTTTGGAAAGTTAATTAATTTTCGGTTGGAGAATGGATGGAAGTAACGGTGGAGGAGGGAGTTCACACTCCCGGGAGTATTGTTTGAGATGGAACAATCATCAACCGAATATGGTGTCATATTTGAGCACCTTACTGCCCAAAGAATCATTTGCTGATGTGACCCTCGTCAGTGCAGAAGGGACCAAGATACAAGCACATAAAATTATTTTGAGTGCTTGTTCTCCATATTTCGAGGTAATTTGGAGGAATTGGAACTGTGGAGGTATGTGGAGGTATTAACGGTTAATTGTAACGGTGTGTGTTTATTCTTTGGTTCTTAGGGAGTGTTCGAGGGGAACCCTTGCAAACATCCCGTTGTCATTCTCAAAGATGTTCAGTATGTCGACCTCAGGGCAATTGTCAGCTTTATTTATAACGGCGAGGTCAATATCGAGGTGAATAGGATCAACGAAATCATTCAGGTATGTCAGGAAAAAAGTTCCGTTAAAAGTCCTTGGAATAGGTTGGGGATGGATGGAAAGCGAGTTAAGCGGGAAAGGTGTCGTTGGGAGAGTGGAGGAATTTCATGGTCTCTGGGGGATTTGAAGTGACCTCAACCTTAACCTGAACAGATTTTGTAGTTCTGTCAGGGATTTTTAGTCCAATGACCGTTAAAGGTCACTGATTTTAAGGGAAGGGGATCGGTTAAGATAGCTAATTCGAAGTGGAAGTCGTGGTCTTGGTCGTGGGGGCCACCTTCCATCCTCAAATCTTTAAAATGAATCAAATTATGATTCCTGTAATTTTCTAACGTCATGATTTAACGGTGCACGTTTCGCTAACTTCTTTGTTTTTTTTGGAACCCACAGACAGCAACGGCTTTACAAGTGAAAGGCCTCGCAGAAGTTCCAGCAGATGAGTTCAAGCGTGTAAGCCTTGCTGGTCGATGCAGCAGTCCTGCAGATAACTCATCCCCTGTTCCAATGACGCGGACACAGGCTCCACCACCGCTTATCATGTCATCCTCAGCAGCTTCAGCACGTTCCTGGCCATCTGCAGCGGAACCTTCGGAAAGCATGAATGACTTCCCGGTTCGAAAGAAACTGAAGAAATCCGCTAGTGCCAATATTCCATTCAGCTCTGGTTCTTCAAGTACAAATGGTAAATTAACGGACTGGAATATTCAAATATTTTGGAAAACTAACAGTTTTCCAGGAAAATTGATTGAACTGTTTTGTTCCATTCCAGGGGATGCTACAAATTCCACTGGAAGCTCATTTGAATCAGGAGTAGGGACCTCAGTGAGTCGCTCAGTGGATGAGGGAATTGGCAGCGATATTTCTTCAAATGACCAACCACAATCAGGAGCTCGTCCAGGACCTCCACCACTCACTGCTGCTAACGCTTTACTTCCAAAGTCCAGGAGTTTGGATGATGGATATCAGCGCAATAAAGTTAATAATGCGGATGGTGCAATGGTAAGCCAAAGACGAGTTGAAACTGTTTGATTTTTTAAAAAATCGTGGGTTTTTTGGAAATGATTTCCAAGCAAAGATGGCCTTAAAGAGAAAGCTAGACCAAGTGGGGTGAGGGACCGGGCGTTATGTGCCGGGAATAATGGATTTGTTGGGTTTTAACGAACGAAGAATAAGAGGAGCAAACCGTTAGAAATTATTTGCGTAGGAGTTGGAGTTATCGCCAACTTTTTTCTGGGGTAATGGGTATTTGTACTGGGCAATAACGGATTTGTTGTGGAACTAGAATTTTAGAGTTTCCCTTATTTCAACCGTTAAACTGGCGGTAAAATCCGTTAATCGAGTGGCCGTTGAGTTTTGAGTTGAGGTTGAGATTACTCAATTAATTTCCATGGGTGGTTGTGTTGTGACTTGTCACTTTAACGGTTATGAAATGTGGTCGTTGGGAATAAAAATACGGATTCAAATGAGAATTCCAGCTTGTTAATAATTATTATTGTGAAACAGTAACGGATTAAACGTGTCCGTTCCTGAGTTTTGCCCTTCCACAAATGTATTTGATCGCTGACTTAATTTGACTGTAAATTTTTCCCAGGAATCTGGAGGATATGGCGATCATCATGGTATGGATGACAATGGATTGGGACAAGATGGAGGTATGTCCAATCATTTTTGTTTCATTTTCCATTTTAATTAAACTTTAAAAATAAATGTTGAACACATTCAGGCACTAATCATGAATCAATCAATCAATCGACTTAAAAAGAAAATCATCTTTAATTAAAATAGACTGAGTTTGGGACAAATTCTGACAAAAAATTTTTTATTGACGACTTCTAAAAAATAATATTTAGAACTTCATGGTTCTCTGATGATCAGGTTTCAATTTGATAGACAAATCACAAAGGAAATTAAAACTGCCACTTCTCACTTTTGGAAGCTATTTTGCATGAAAAATAATATATTTTTCGGGCGGGTCAGCAAAACAAATATAATTTATTTAATTAGAATTTTGTTTTGAATGAATGTCGTGATTATTTATTTTTTAACCTAAAAATTCAATTAATTTATTTCCAAAAAGCCTATTTGATTTTGCTTGCTTTTATTTCTGTGTTTTGAGTTTTGGCATTTTTTTGAAGCAAGCTATTTTGAATTTTGTGTGGCGTTATTTATGCGTGTGTTATTGTTATCCTGTCACTGCAACTGTAACCGTTACTGTTACAATTAACATTTGGAATGAATTTATTTATTTTTTTGTGCCTTTTTTTTGCCGTTATCGTTTAACTTATTTATTTGCGTTCGTTTTTGCTTTTTGTTTTTTTTATTGTGATTCGTTCAACCCTTCCATCCCAATCCAGGCTACAACGACATTGACGTTGAAGAAGGAAATCATCTCGGATCCTACGGAGAAGATGAGGAAGTCGGGGATGAAGATGATCCCGCAGTTGACATGACCTACTACGAAGAAGATCAAGTTGATTACGAACAAGAATACGGACAAGGCGGAGCTGGAGGGAATGATGTCTCCCCAAATGTCCCAATCATTCGAAAGATCATATCAACGAAGGGGAAAATCAACCGAAATAATAATAATAACAACAACAATAACAATAATGCAAATCGTCAGATGGTTGGAGTTGGTCACTCATTGTCTCTCTATCGGCAGCAGCAGCAGCCATTTAAAAATTTCACTTCACGTAAATCCCCAAATGAATTTTTTTTTATTTTTTTACTTCCAAAAAATTTACCGTAAAGTTTCAAAAATTTAGCAAAATTCTAAAAAAAATTGCCGAAAAAATGATTGAATTTTGAAATCTAGTTCAATTAAAACAAAAGAAAACTATGAATTAATTAAAAGTTATTAATAATTATAATTATAATTAATAACTATAATTATAATTAATAATTAATTTTTTGAAGTTTTACGGTAACTTTTTTAATTTTTTAATTATGATTGCGATTTTGTACAGTAATCCATGACAAAACAAATTGCAATTATGATTTTTTTGTACAAAGTTATATTTTTGGTATAATTTATTATTGGTTCAAGTACCATCTCAGTCTTCAGAGGTTAACCAAAAAAGGTTTAAAATTAATTTAACCCGGGAAAAAATTATTTTTAGACGGCAGAACAATTACCTATTTAATTCATGTACAGAAATAATTCGAAAATTCAAATTGAAAATTGTACATAGCTCAAAAATATTTTTGTAAAAATTATGGCATGGTTTTTAGGGCATTTCCAATTAGATTTGGCGTTTGGCTGGCACATTTTCTTCTTTGCTCTTTCACTCTTTAACTTTCACTTCAATAACTATTTATTTTACTCCTCTCGCTTTTTTACTATAATTTATTTTTACTAAAAAATATTTATTTTTTTATTAACAAAATTTTAAATTAACCTTTTCAATTAAAATTATTAACCGATCAATCAATCAGTCTTCCCGGGGGCGGGACGGGCGGTATAGAGGATGGACGATACTAACTTTGGAATACCGACTCGGAATATCCTAACACTTCTCTTCTTCTTCCGACATCTCAATGATTTAATAAATTTAAATGACTGAAAAAAAATAAGGCGGAAGTGGTCTGGGGCCAAGGAAGGAAGTCGTTGTGACGGAAGAGGAAGTTGCAAGGCTAATGGAGGCAATGGAATACCTGAAAACGGGAGCTTCGTATCGTGAGGCAGCGAAAAAGTTTGGCTTTTCTACGACCTACCTCTGGCGTCGGGGGAAGGGGTTCGGCCTCATTCCTAGGAAACTTGGGGTGATTTTAAGAATAAATCTTCAAAAAAATGACTGATTCACTACACCTACGTGACAAAAAATACTTTTATTTTTTGACTTTCAAACCTCAAACTCTACTCAAGTTTAAAGAAATGCTTTATACTTTTACGTTTCGCAAAAAAAATCTTTCACAATTTTTTTCACATTTTCTACTTCGAAATTGAGTGTAGGAATTTATGAAGATGCCGTTGTCGTCGTCAGTTGTCATTGTATTCGTTCGTAAGGCTTGGTTTGTGTGCCGTATTTCTGTGCCTGATTCTGTGTCGCTTATTTCATTCATGCCAGGGAAATAGGCGCGTTTTCAGGTTTTCATTTTTTGCAGGATTCCAATCAATCCAAATTATATTAAATTAGATGGGCTCGTCATCGTCAACGAAAATCCTGAACGAAATTAAATGAAATTCCGTTACAAAAAACGCTGCGTTATTTTCGTCGACAAAGGTCACTTTGACCCCTATCCTCCTTCAAAGCGATACTTTCCAACCCAAAACCCCTAGATTCGACCCAATGGGATCATCATTGCACTAGGGCGTCTCAATTGCTGAGTCTGACTCCTGAAAATTGTGACCTTCAGTCCAGATTCCTCAAGACCCATTTTGGGGCAATATGAGAATCCAGATTTATTGACTACCAGTTTGGGTTTTTAACTGATTTAAATATGTAGGAACACTAGTCGGGCCTTATGGTCGGGTCAAAATGCGGAAATATTTTATTTGAACCCCCAAAATTTGTATTTTTTTTTAAATTCTCGACTCCATAAAAATCTGCAATTTATGTGATATTGTGACTTTGGTACGATCTGTCATCGTCATCATCGAAGAAGAAGGCTGAGATGGTAGAAAAAGACAAAATGGAAAATACCTGGAATAATTTCATATTTTTTTGTGTTAATTTAAATTATAATTTATTTACACATGTTTTTTTTGGACATTATGCTGTGCTTATTTATAGGAAACTCGGGGAAAGGTAACAATATAAGTGGAAATGGAAATGGTGGGTCGAATGCTAGGTTTAGTAACGGGAAGGCATCCAGCCTTCAAGGGACAGTAGTGGAACCCCGTCGTAAAGCATGCCGAAACTACTTCGATTCCCAATTTAAGGAAAAATTTCAAGAAGCTGTGAATTTAGTGACCACAGGACAAGCATCAATTTTGAAAGCAGCAAAACTCTGTGGCATTCCAAAGAGCACGTTATATTTACGTTTGAAAGAAATGGGTATCTCTTCAAGTGAGACACCTTATCAACAACAACAACAACTTCAGAATGGAAACTCCAACCGGTCTCCGAAAAATTAAAAAAAAATGAAAAAATCACAATTTCCTTAAATTTTTTTCTCGAGTTTTTTCCATTTTTTTCATTTTCATTTTTTTCCACAAAAAAAAACTTCTTCGAACAAAATACAAACACAATTTTATACAAAAAAAATTGCTTAAAACAAAAAAAAATTATGTAATTCAAAATTTTATTTATTTATTTTATTTATTTCGCCTTCTTCTTAAAACCTATTTAACTACTATGAAGACAAATTACGGTTACAGTTATAACGACGACATTGACACATGACATTGGTACAAAAATACGGCATGCGACATGCGCGACAGAATATGAAAAGCTTTGATTGAATATTTTTGACTAAAAAAACGAATAAAACGAAAACGTTATGGACGTTACGAAATTAGACTTACGTGAAAAATATTTTACGCATCTTCTTAGAAATTTATCTGTCTCTGTCAGAAATCTGAAAAAATATTTCTTGCATTTCACTGTAATTTTTTCTAAAAGAATTTATTAGATTTTTGGGATCTAACGGATTTTATGGTTGATTTTTGTAGGCGCGCTCATCGGGAAACGACGTCGGGGACGGCCCTTACTACGACAACCCAGGTGGGTTTGAAGGAGAAAAGAAAATTAAATTAAAAAAATATTTTTGGGATTGAGGATGAATTTTAAATTCTTTTCAGAATCAAACGAATTGACAACGAGTCATCGCCAGGCGGGGGAGGAAGAGACGAAGGGGTCAACGTCGGTGGGGGCGGATGTGAAGAACATGGATACTCAAGTGACACAGGGGAGCCATATATCATCACACCCACAACCACCCCAACCCCATCATCATCATCCACAATCACTGCCTCCCCCCGGCCTTCTTCATCATCTTGCTATGACACTCAACAACAACAACATCACCATCACCAAGCAAGATCTGCATCGGTAGAACATGAACCATCATACTCTCGGCGATCATCGACCCCAACACCAACAATCACATCGACGTCCACAATACAATCATCAAAATCATTTACAAATACAAATCGAGCACATTCACCATCCCCCGGCCCCTCAATGAAACCTTCTGTTTCCGTACCAATCGTTCGTGTGAGTCAGTGTTCACCCACGCCTCCTGGCAGTCCACAACATGAAAACATGTCAATCTCCAGTCCAAAATCGGAGAGGGGAACACCCACTCCCGAGCAGCAGCATCAACATCAAACACTCCAGCTCCAAAAGCAATCAAGTTTACCGTGTTCTGGTTCCGGAAGTGGTAGCGGTAGCGGTACAGGGTCTTCAACCTCATTAACATCGTCCACAGCACTCCTCACAGTTCCATCAGTCCAAGAGCCATGCTCCTCAAACAATTCCCTCCGTCTTCACCTCCATCATCCCTCCAGTAGTCATCTAGTTAAGCAAGCCTCAACTCCTCTTCCCTTGAGTCATCATCTACACTACCACAGCTCAGAGGATGAGGGTGGTCCATCCCCCTCCCCCAGTCCTATGGGAGGAGGGAGGGAGAGGGAAAGAAGTGGTAGTGGTAGTCATCATAATCATAATCCTGTGATCCGTCGACAACATTCGCAACCTGTCCAGTCATCCATGCAAAGGGCATACCCCTCCTACAGTATTGTGGGGAGGGGTCAGCTATTCCATATTCTCAAGAGTGATCAGTTTGTCAAAGACGAGGAGTCATCAATGTCAACCTCCACTACTACTGCATCCGGTGTTGGGGGATACCATTTCATGGAAACTCCAATGTTCCAACTTGTACCTGCATCGCAATCACAATCACAATCGCAGTCATCCTCCAGTTTGGAGGGTCATAGTCATAGTGGGAGGGATAGGAGTGAATCCTTCAATAGAGATTTACCCGTGTCCTTCACAAAATCCCAGGGTCATGGGGAAAGTATCAGTATCACTTTGAAGGAAGTCGGAACACGGAGTTTGTCTACGGAGGGACCGATTTGTGAAAGACCTACTTTGGCGCAACAGTCACATTCGATGAGTATTTCGAGGGAGAGGGAAGATCCTTTGGGGACTTCATCATCTAGTTTGAGTACTATGCAGGGTTCTGAGGGACAGGTTGTACATCGATCTGGACATTGTCCAGCGTTGAGACCTGGACCTGCTTTAGGTAAGTCTGGGAACTTCAGAAGAGCTCCATAAAAATTCCTGGAACGTTTTTTAAATTCATTTTTAATTTCTCCAATCGGACCGGAAGAAGAAACCTAGATCCAAGCTTGGTCTCCCGAAACCGAGTTCAATGTAAAAAATAATTGAAGAAGAAAGGCAACAAACATTAATTACCTTAAAAAAGTACTTAATTAATTCTAATTGCCGTCAAGGGCGTTAATTTAAAAAAAGCTCCAAAAATAAATTTTCAAAAACATTAGCATATCCTGTCCATTGTGTCCATTTTAAAAACACATAAATTTTTTGACAAATCTTTTTGATAATCGTACCTGATTCTAAAAAAAAGAGGATGATATAAAAAAAATATTTGTAATTTTACGATTTTACCCAAGCCAAGTTTAAAAAAAAAGTAATAATTTTTTTAGAGGAAAAGAATAATATTTTTTCAGCACAAAAATATTTATAATTCAATTTAAAATTTATAATCCTATCCAATCCATGAAAGAAAAAACCAATCCACTATGCAATAATCATTAATACAAGGTTTATTACAGTGTAATTGTATTAAATATTAATACAAAAGTTTATAGGAATTTTTTTTGGTAGTTTAATATCTTCAATTTTACAATTTACTAATTTCTTGAATCGGAGATGGCAAATTGGAAAGTCCATGAATTTTCCTTGAAGGATTCCATTTTGGTTGATTTCACTTAAATCCGTTAATGTAAAAATGACTGCACAAATTCCTTTTAAAATTCTAGAAAATCTTGAGCGAACTTTTAAAACGATCTGTTTTAATGACCTGTTTAAATCCGTTAAACTTGGATTTTCTTGCCATCTCCGATTTTAGAATTTATCATCAACAGTTTTTTCGATTTAGGCTTCTTCAAATAAAAAAATAATCACTGGAGGTATGCAAGTATGATTGATTGCGTGTGTTTACGTGACTATTTTATCAATGTCATGTCATGTCATCGTGTCGTCCCACGTTCGTTCGTTCCTTGTTTGCTTATGTTGCTTAAACTAAACCTATTTTTTTAAATCTACAAAACAAAACAAAACTCAAGTCCTACTTAAAAATATTTACAATTTACAAATTATTTAATTATAAAAATCAAACCTCATTTTAACAAAAAATGTGCCTTCTTTACTACAACTACAATTACAGTACTCAACTCAAAAAAGTAAAAAAGATTTTATGTCGATCGTGCTCGGATAGTCGATTTCGAAAGCAATTTAAAAAACAAGTACAGATATTTTCTAAAAAAAATAAATATACTTAAGCACAATTAAAAAATTTACAATTTTAATTTACACCGACCGACCGGAAAAAAGAAGAAAGATTTAAAGTTGCAATTCAAAATCGCTTATGTTCTGCTCTGCCGCATGCAAAAATGTTTTTTTAATTTAAAAAAATCTATATATTTTTTGTATATCATGTATAGTTTAATTAATTACAATTACAATTTATAACACAAAAAAACAAAAATGATAACTCATTCATAAATTAATTATATTTTCAAAAAAAAGGTGATGAAGAAGAAAAAATGTATTTTTACTGGGAAAAAAATATTTTGGATGAAGATAGATCGAATCGACTCACTCAGATTCAGATAGATCAAGATGACATGACAAATTTTTAACGGTAAAACGGTACTTGAGTATTGTTAGAATAGCGTTATAAAAACAATACAATTAATAAGTTTTCTTTTGTATTTGTATTATAATTTATAATTATAATTTATAGTTCCAAAATCATTCGTAATCGTAATTGTAATTAAATTAGTTTAGATTAATATATTTTACGGTTGTCGGCTGTCAACTCCGTAGATTTTTTTTTGTTACGGTTCGTTTAATTATTTCGTTCATGATGAATTAATTCTTAGAATATCCGTTATCCGTTCAAATGTTCACTGGTGATATTATTATTTTTTTGGAGAGTTACGAATCGATCGAATACGAATACGTTATGAAGTTTCAAAATGTATTATAATTTTTTTTGTCTTAATTTGTAAGCTTAATTAAGCTAGAGGGACTAACGGTTTTTTAAGTTTTCAGAATGCAATCCAGAAAAAAATTAATTTCGTGTTAGGATTATTTTTTTTATAATTTTAAGTGCTCAATAATTTCTAAAACTTGAACATTTAAAGATCAACGATAAATTTAACGGATTAATTTTTAAGGCTTTGTTACTTATTGTACTTATGTAATTTTAATTGATTCAATCGCCGTCACGGATTTACGGTCACGGTTTATGATACGATAACGGATTTTGTTTTGATGTTTCAGTTTATTGATCTTTTATTTTGAATGTCAATTGCGAAATGAAGTTTTTTTGGTTTGGTTTTGTTAATTATATTTTTTCTGGAATGGGAATGGGTTAAAAGAAATGTAGGATTGTTTCACGACTCACTCACTCACAATCATGTTCAGATTTGTTTTTTTGTACGTAAAATACTTAACGTATTTTGAATTTGTTTTGTATAAAAAAAAGTACTTACGTTTAATTACGTTACAGTTTTGAGTAATGGGAATGGGTTTCAATACGCAAGTGTGAAATGAAATGGGTAAATATCATTTTAACTGTGACTTTTTTTGTGACAATGGAGGTGCATATTTCTAAAAAAACTTAAATTTTTTTAAGGTACAATAAATTAAATTAATGTAATTATAGTTTAGATTATAATTTGTAATTTTTTTGCGAACTCTCTCTAAAAAAATATTTTGTTATTTTTAGTTCAAAAATGATTTTAGTTTTTTTTTGTTGAAGTTAAATTAGAATCTAGTTTGTAATTGTAAATCCGTTAAGCTGTAGCTAAATATTTTTTAGTTTCGATTTATCATTTTATTATGCATTTTTTTTATTTGTAAAGTGCAAAAAAATGTTGCGTGTGCGCCGCGTGGTCGATCTTTTTTTTCATGACGGAAGCTATTTTTAATTAATTTTTTTGATGAGAAAATGTAAATGAATGCGATTTTGATTGTCGATTGTGATTCGGAATGAAAGCAGTAAAAATTAATTTATATAAATACACAGAAACAAAGCAGAACTAAAAAAATGGCAATTGTAAGTGAGCAAACAAAAAAACTCATTTTTTTTGTAGAAAGACAAAAATAATGAAACGATATTTATTCTCTAATTATAAAATTGTAATTGTTAGCTACGAAAAAAATGTGGAGATGATATTTGATTGGAAATATAAGCATTTTTTGTTGGTTTCGTTCGAAGTATAAATTAAAAATAAAGATGGACCGATAAAAAAATTAAAATCTGGAGGGAAGGAATAGACATGTATTTATTTTCAAGAAGCATTTTGATCGATTCATTGAGCTTAAGTAGACTCCTTAAATAAAATCATTTTTGAAGATCATTCAAATCACTTGCATTTGTAACAACGGATTCCCAAATTCAACTCATCCGGTTTTTTTAATTCAGGTCCGGTCAGGTCTTTCCCAAATGATTAATCAATTCACTGGATGGCTGCAGATCTTATTGAAGTTCACCAGAAACACGAAATTGATCGGATCAGGTTTAGTTGTAATCCATGTTCGCTCGTTTTTTTGGAATGCCGGAAAAGGAAAACGGTATTACCACTACCAAAAAATGATACGGAGAAAATTTTCCTCCAACTTCCGATTCGAAAACATTTAGGATTTTGCTTGAGATGCTATCATCTTTGACCCTGTCGCTGTTTTGTCAACGGAATTCTGATTTGAAAAAGGGGTCATCTTCAGCCCGCCAGAAAACTTCGAATTTGAGTAAGGAGGTTTACCCTCACCCAAATAATGGAAGAATTTGACCATAAATTTAAAAATTACTCTGATGTTTCTGCAGAGAAAACAAAGCAGATTCGTAACCAGAAAAAAATGCTGATCTAGACAGTATGACTGATATTTTCGATTAGGGGGAGCACCTCGGGCGGTTTCCTTGTAAGAGGTCAATTGGTGCAGGACCTCTTTCGAGAGTTATTCTTCTCACGGACAGACAGACGGACAGAGATCACGATAATCTTCAATACTCACTTCTCTATGCTCACAATCAGCTACGTAATAAAAAATTTTGGATTTATAATCATTCATTGTTCTGGAATTGGAAGTGTAAGCTTCTTTATTCTTTTTTTATGCGGGTTCAATTTTTTTACATGACATATTTGACTTGACTTTGACTTAAAATCGTGGGAGGATCTTATCATATCATATCAGGGTCTATTCTAATAAAATATATTTGTGTAGCTTAATCTATACCTTTTTAGAATGAAAGAAATGATTCGGGCGAACTTTCCGGGATCGGGGCGAACTTGAAAATTTGGTCGCCGTTTTCCCTAGCTCCGGGAAATGGGCGAACGTTCGCCCC
>JAHZMX010000942.1:0-22757 GCA_027743895.1 Seira musarum | reverse complement strand
AGTAGAAAGGGTTTTGTAGTAAGAAAGCAGCGGCAGGTGGAAAGAGCCAAGCAAAATGTAGTGTCAAGGTACAAAAATCGTATGAAAAACTGAATTACGTGCCAGAAGTAAGCTTTTTTCAAAGAAGTGAAAAAAAGAAGAGTAGAACTATTTAGGTACCTACACAATATATTTGCATTTTCCGTTCTTCCAAGAAATTGCTCCCTTTGCATCTCATCACTTGCTTCCGTCACTTGGTACAATAATTTCTTCTCTTCACCTTCCGTCATCGCTCGTTTTTCTTTTATTTACCATACATATTCTCAACGTTTCTCTAGGTTATTCTTGGAGGGGGTCGACGAGAGCTGACGCCAATCACTGTCAGGGATGTAGAATCAAATCAACCAGGGCGTAGAATGGACGGCAAAAACCTCATTCAGACTTGGCTCAAAACGAAAAAGAATCCAAAAACCGCGAAATACGTTTGGAATAAGCAACAACTCTTTAATGTGAACGCGAGCGAAACTGAATATTTGCTTGGTAAGTAAGCAATGTTTTTTAACCAATCAAAGACTGTTAAATATCTACCCGATTACAGAGAGACTCTTAATCCCAATGAAAAACAAAAGTTAAAAGTTTTCTTTTACATAAAACTTTTCTTTTCTAATGCACAGCATGGTTCCAAATGACGTAACAATGCTTGTGTAAGCGGGTAGTATTACGCACGAGAACAAATAATGTTTGCACGATGGTGTGATCATGACATGATAAAAATAGCCTAATATGTGAAAACTATTTGGTGAAAGTTTGGTCGATGACGATCAGCATCACAAATAGATATAACTTTTCTCACATTGATGTTAGTACATCAAAGAAAGTCATAATCTTGTTATTTTGAATAATAATGAAGTTCAAATTCCCTGTAGAAGAACCTTTTACGTAGAGCTATGATGAAGCTCAATACGCACATCCTAGCCCATTTGTCTAAGATGACAGATAATAGGTATAATAGTAAAGTAACTGAGTTACTTATATTGTCTTACTAAACTCAATTTGCATGCAAACTGAGAAAATGCATATTTTCATGATATTGTTCATGCGTGTGGGAGAGATGTTATTTGATGGTACATTATTATCAGAAAGATGAGGGAATGGAACGGAATGATGATTCATCGTTTCTTTTTATTCATGTTCAATTTTTTATGATTTTGCATGAAAACAGGTTTATTTAGCTACGACCATATGGACTACGTTACGGATGCAGATGCTAATGCGGATCCCAGCTTACCAGAAATGACGAAAGTTGCTATTGACATCTTGAGCAAGAATCCTAATGGATTTTTCTTGTTCATTGAAGGTATGTACACAAAAGCACACCGACTTCTTCAATATCCTTATCTTATCACTTATCATCACAATACTCCAAATGTCATATATATCACACAGAATAGAATAGATATAAGCATTGCTACTAGAAGCATGAGTTTAATTTTTTAAAAGGTTTTTATAAATATGGATGAAGTTAACATTACACAATTAAAGTTCAAAACACATGAATAAAATCAATGAGAGTTTGTATACAGCGTACATGTTTGTTTAAAACAATCTTTTAATTTGTCGTGATATGTGAAACAAGTGCTTCTTCAAGCTTAAGTAAGAGAAAGCACGGCAAGCACTTTCCCTTTTTTAAGGAAAATCAAAGAAGAAAAGAAGTTTGTGTTCTTTAGCTCTTAAGTTCGTCTCAATTTTCCCACGATGCTTGACATGAATGATAAGACTTTTTTATTATGAATTCTCATGCACAGGTACATATATTTTCTATAATGCTGAAATAAACACGATAGTTAATTGATATAATAGATTAAAGGTAGTAACAAATAGTGTCATCATTATCAAATTAATAGTTCATTAAACCATTTTTATTTTATTATGTGGACTTGATTGATTATCTACCCTTGCGCCATTTTTCTCAGGTGGAAGGTAATTGGTCCCTGCTAATTCAAATTGTTTAATAAAATAGAATTCTGTAAGGATCGTTATTGTTAATATAAAAATCTTTTTTTCTGTACATAATTGCAGGATCGACCATGGTAAGTAAACAAGTTTGGCTAATAAACAAATATATATATAAATATGAGTATAATGATAGCATAAAAGAATTTTCAAGGGTACTTATTTGTTGACGTTGTACTTGCGTTACACAATGTTTAGCACACCACTCAACAAAGGCTCAAAAGGCTTTAGTGGAAACGATTTCAATGGATGCCGCAATTTCTACTGCAGTGGATATGACTTCTGAACAAGATACTCTAGTCGTGGTTACTGCAGATCATTCTCACGTAAGCTTTCACAAGACAACAAGCTTTTATCTCTCCTTTGTGCATATGTACCCGCGTAAAGTAGGCATTATGGAAAAGTAGAAAATCATTTTAGAATTATTATCATAAAATTTAGGCATGACCTTTTGCTTTGAGAGAACTATTTGCTTTTATGCATCGCTGAATGAGTGGAGTGGACTGGTGATGGTGATGATGAGAATGTATTGTACATATCTACCATTATAGTTTATGGAACACGAAAATCCGTGATGTTTTAGTACATGCATCAACGGGTTTAATGTTATAATGAATGCAACATACTCGTTGCAAAGTCTATTTCTAATTTCGTTTCAGTATGATTCTAACTTTAGGCACCCAAATCCTCTCGTCTTGTTTGTTTAGGTAATGACAATAAGTGGCTATCCACAAAGAGGCAACCCAATTCTAGGCTTCGCTGGCATTTCAGATGTGGATGACTTGCCCTACACCACGCTCAGTTACGCTAATGGTCCGGGTTACAAACATCCAGTTGAGAATGGAGAGCGTTACGACCTTACGGATGACCACTTGGGTGAGTTTAGAAATTCAGATGTTACTTTCTCTCGTTGTAGAGTTTCTTGAGCACCAGTTGAAACAAATAACATGCCATTATTGGACAACATTGCCATCATTGGATTTTAAGCGGTGCATCTACGTCTACATCTAATGTCGATTTTCACTTTACTTTCATGGTTTTCAACTAAAACATTCTGCGGCTGGTCTAACTAGACTTCTTTCCTATAATGCATGCTCGAAATGCCACCGACGTCACCCCATTTTCTTGGAAACATGAACGTACAAGCACTTTTGCAGAATTTTTTAACAAGCCTTTCATACTTTCATCATCGTAAAGTTCTGAAGCTTTCTACTTACTTTTGCGCAATAAAACCTACACTTTAATCGTAATGCAAAATTCATAAACGTTTTTGAGTTTACGATTGTTATTTCCCAGTAATTGTACGTTACGTTGCCCCGATTTCATGCCTTGTTTCTTCTTTTCCGTTTTCAGTTTAAAAACTTTGTTAGAACAAGCACTAGAATGAATATGAAATATATAATGTCATTAGGTAATTTTTAGGGTCCATAGGGGAAGTTGGCAATTTACCAGTAAAACTTACTTATTCCACTTATTTCCTGTCGATTGACGATTTACAAAATAACTTTCTCATTTCCGTACTGTCTGTCTCTGCCTGAGTAACTTTTAGCCCAATACTACGTTTTTCGGCTGTAAAAGCTGTTTTAATTGAATCACGTAGCGTTTTATGAAATTATTAACTAAAAGACATGTATGTTTACAATCTTCTTTGAACTCTTAACCAATCTAACTAGTAAAAGTGTACATATGCATTTTGTAGGAAGTCCACAGTTTTTGCTTGTGATTACTTAACTAGAACATGTTTAAATTAAATTCCAAAAAAAAAGTCTACTACGAACGAAACAAAAACCAGAAAGTCCAACCAAAATCTTTTAAAATTCAGTGAATCGATTCTTCAACAGCATATAACACACAACACACTATAAGAATCACTGTAACAAAATAACCAATGGTACTGTAGTTATTTTATGAACAAACTTATTTTTAGTTACACACTTTTGTTTTTAAACCATTTTATTTGTGTAGACCACCCAGACTATACGCAGATGACGGGTCTACCCCTCCTCTCTGAAACACATGGTGGCGATGACGTACCAATTTATTCCAGAGGTCCCTTTTCCCACTTATTAACAGGAGTGCATCATCAATCTATAATTCCTCATGTAATTGCGTTTGCTGCATGCCTCGAACCCCCTGTCAAGGGCTACCTTCGTGGGATTCATTGTCCACGTTCACACATTTCTACTCCAGAGGTACAGATTCCGTCCGCATCTACAGTAACTACAACTGGAAAGACGTCATTTGTTGCTCCACTAGCTCCTGTGCATATTTCTACAATCAAATCAAGAAGAAAGGCGAGAATATGACGTCTTCTCTAAAACACCAATTAATTTTGACTGTCGTAATTTACAGAATTGGGAAAGTGAGACTTTTTCTGTGCTTTTCTTTGATTTTCAAATACATATGAATTTTGTTAACTCTCGATATTTTTACTAAGAATTTTGTTGAATTTTAAACTATTCAATAAACATGTCATCCATCATAAAAATATCTGAATCATAGCACTGGCTTTATCCTTTTGAAATAAACTTTCCGCGACAGTTTATTCATGCGAACGATCTTGCCTAAGTCTGCATACCTACACAATTATCCGTAAGTTTCTTGTGAAATGATGCTATCATCTTTCCTAGATTCAAGATTGCAAGAATCAAAGCCTCATTATGAGTTTTACACAATATTTCCCTTGAAATCAGTTTCGTCAAAATACCTTTTAACCAGTTAATTGGCATCCAGTTCCCAGAATATTGCAAAAAAAAACTCCAAAGTTTTGGAAAAGAACGATTTTTTGTGCGCATGTTATTTGAAAGTTATAAATATATGATGGGTCATATAATTTCAAGGTTAATTGCGTAAACGTATTTGATTTTGGGATAACGTGGAATAGTGTTTTAAGACATGCTTAGTTAGCCCCTAATTCAATCAATCAAAGCCGATTATCAAAGACTTCAAGGACATATGGTACAACTCGTTCAATGGCTTGTAAGTTGGAACCCTTACTACCGATGTAAAAATATTGCATTATATAGTTCTCCTGCTTTTTTGCATCACTGAAATAACTTTAGACTTAAACGAGTTTCCCCGTTTGAACTGAACTAGCTTTCCCTTGAAGCTGGACTCATCGTCAGTAAGTCAAAAGCAATGCATATAAAATGCACGAGACTTTGCGCTTAAATAATTTTCAAAGCCAAAGAACAATAGGAGCGTAGGATGACTGCGCGGGTAAAGTATAACAGTCACGGTCAGTTAGTATCATATTATTTAGCACTGTTTTATGAAACGCTATAAAGACAATAAAACTACCTACAGATTTTACAAGTTGTGATAGTACTCGGAAACACACACGAAATACACGCTTACTCCTGTTGCATTACGGGAAATTTTTCACTCGGCTGTTACGAGTAATTAGGAAGAGTACTATTATTCCGCACGTTAGACACTCATTCAGTTTGAGGTATTTTGTGGACATCAAGATCAACCTGTCATAAGCAGAGACAGGAAAAAAACTCAGTGGGACAATGATTTCCATGCAACTTTATCGATTTTGCCCAGACCTACTAAGAGGGAATATTTATGACAAAAAAAAGAGAAAAAACGTTTGAAAACTTTGTAAAGCAGTGGATTCTTTAAAGCATAATTTTCCGCTTTTATTAGCAGGTTGAACATGTTCTGCAAACCTTTACAAATTCATATTACGTCTAGAATCTTTGTTAAAAGTAGAAATTGCGGAAAACACAATAAACACACATATCCTGAAATGAAATCTGGTTTTCATCAAATGCGGCTCTTTTTTATGATGTAATCCCATTCCATGAACCAATCTGGTACTGGCTGAAACTTCAAATAAAATTGAATTAAATCTACTCCACCAGTTCATTCATTCGGCGGAAAAAATTGGTCTTCATATCAATCGTTTAGCTTGGCGAACTTTACCACAATGCCAGGATTTGAATTGCGAATATTGCGATTGATGTTCGCTTTCAAGTTCTCTTTTCTACAATTTATCAGGAAAACGGGAAATGGCACTTCTGGCACGGACAGAATCCGTAAAAATTGACTGAATTTTCTCGGATCACTCAAAATTCTATGACTTTTCTATCTCATTAGATTACATCTCCATCCAACATCAAATGCCTCTCTATCTGATCGGCTCTGCAAATGAAAGGAAATGAATACAGACATGAATGTGAAATAATAGATTGCTACAGCATTATTGCAAGCGGGTAAAGCAAGTGCTCTTAAAAGTCTGGAATATAATCCTAGAAAATTATAAAAATCCACATCTCGTACATTCCAATTGGCGGATTTCTCATTATGATAGAAAGAAATTCATTGCAGCATTTAAGTCTTTCACAAAATTCATGAATACTTTACATCTATTCTTCACAATTCCTGGCATGTACTTTTATTAGAAAATGCGTCAACCTAAGCATTTCGTGTTTCCTAAAACAAATACTTTGCACACTGGCAGTTATAATGGCACGGCGACTTCTGGCCAGCACACGTCGCGCGCCTAAGAGGTACATTTTGTAATAAACTTGTACGTTTCTTTCGATTCAAATTGCGAAACTGTGCCATGTGGCGAAATTTCACTTTGTACACTCTTGTCTTGTTTTATACTTAATCTGTCAAAAACTTATTGTGCATTTTCTCAACGATTTCCATCATCTTCAACTATGATTGCGGACTTCACTAAAACCACGGCCCGTGACCCGACAAGCACTTTGGCACTATAACAGGCGTCTCGTGGTGTGTTATGCGACGTAGAATAAGTAAACCTTTAGTCAATGGATATGCGGAGAAAGAAACGGACGCGTTTTATAGTTCAATGGCGACATTTGGAAAAACGCCAATGACTCGTTGTTACTTTCTATTTGCATCATTATTTGTATTCCGGTGATGATGGTGGTTGTAGGAATATGGAGGTTGACAGACCACCCAAAGTAGAAATTAATACATATATTTTTCAGACGTTATCTATTATTATTACATGTGGGTAATTCGAATTTGGATTACGACCAGTACCTTTGGAACCGTGGGGGGCGACATATTTAATGTAATCAGGATCAGAAAGCATTCGAGTAAAAAAATAATGATTATATCAATAAGAACATGAACATATCTTTTGATTATGTTACTTTTCTATTGTTCAAACAAATTACAATTCCATATCTTTGAACGATTGAGCTCAAACTTAATGTACTTGATGGTTTAGAAAATCAAGCACTTGTATCAAATTTCATTAAATGCATTGATTTTGTATCCACTTACCGATTTTTTACTACTACGTAATGAGTAATTAAACTCTGCGTATATTTAGGTTCCTTAAAACAACTTGACAAGAACCACAAATAGAGTATGAGTGCCTGCATATTCTTGGAATGTGTGTTTAGCCTTAGTAATTAATTAACCATGGCCCGATTGTGGCCCAAATTTGATATGAACTATTGACAAATGCGTACACGAATTTTCAACCGTATTAACTGACAGACAGAAGAATCAGGAGTCGCAAAAGAACCATTGGTTCCCATTAGTCTAAAATATTATTCACTGAACATTTTTTTAGTTTTCATCCCTTCTACCATGTACGGATTTTTCCCTTTTTTAAAAGTAAGTGAACATGATCTTTGCCCCTGAAATCCATAACAAATCGGTTATGTCTACTGAGACATAATGCAAAGAAAACGGAAGAAAACGATACTCCAAACTCGGAAGAAAAGTCAAGTAAAAAGTAATGCAAATCATCCGTAATGCAGTAATTAATAACACTTGGTAAAACTTTAAGTTGTTTAAATTGTTCGTGATTGATGAAGTGAGATTGACATATTTAAAATACGTAAGACAGTAAACTTTAGTTAGATTTTAAGTACGATAGAGAACATAGGAGCAAATGATGACATCAAAAAAATTTTATTGATGTTATTACATCAATTTAAAAGTTTGCAAGTGTGTAACTAATGTGCAAAAAAATCAAGTTGAATCATATAATCTATTGAAAATTCCGGTTGAAATACTCAGCATTTAAAAAAAGAAACTGCTGTCAAATGCAAAAGATCGTCCTTTTCTCATAATTACAGTTTCATGAGGCAAAAGTAATTTCAGAGTTGCTTAACATTAATCTGTAGAGATTCAACTTTAAGTGAACCCCCGGGGTTAACTAAATAGCGTTAAATTTATTTTACATATGAAGCGCTACAAAAACCTTTGAAGGATTTTCACGGAGCAGAAAAAATACAGCAAATTTTTTCCATAAAAATTTGTTCATAAACCTAGCAATTTCAATAGAAAGACATTTTATGGACTCAAGTTATTTCATGAAGATGATAAACTTAACTAACTTCTCTGCATTCCTCCTACTTGCAATATTAGATCGCCGCAGGTGTATTTTTACAAAAATCGCAGCATGTGGATAATACGATACCACCACAAAATTTTATAATGTGATCCTGATGATATCTCGAGAGTAAGTTTGCTAGATTCTGTGGGGTCATAGTAGCAGTAGATCATCGAAATAGACTTTTCCACTAGCTTTCTTACGCTTTGTTTGCATGTTTATAAATATCCAAAAGAAATAAAGTTAGATGACATTTTCTCGCTACCTGATATTACCGTAGGGCAACATCATTTATTACCTCAGAGTAATAAAAACTTTATCCAGTATTATAAAAGTACTAAAGCTGAACCCATTTTGAAGCTTTATAAATTGGCGAGAAAACGACGTAATGAGGAATGCAGGGTAAAAAAGCACATAAACCTAACTCCATTATTCCTCCAAGTCATATAATATCGAGATCATACATGCCAAATCCTGCAAGTTTAGAATTGCCCCGACAAGATAACGCTTCTTCCCGAGAGGCTGAATGTTGATTGTGACTTGTGAGCTGAAGCAGCTGCTGTGACAAGTTTATTTCGGAAAGTTTGGGAATTCGGTGAGTACATTTCATATGATTTAAAGTCCCAAAAAGCATTAAAACCACATCATTCTACACACCGGAATAGCATTTTAAGTATGTATACTAGTACTCACTCACCGCATGTACATATTTTTAATGAATTTTGTGCGATCCATGATCCATCCTCATGAAACTTACCTGTACTAATGCGAAAAAGTAGCACTCGTTTCCATTTTACTAAATCCATTCTGTCTGGCAGTTTCCCAGATTTCTCATCATCTTTTGTGGCCTTTGGACGGTTACGACTTGAGCATTAGAATTACCGGGCGACTACATCCATCACCATTTTCATGTGATGAATGACAAAACAACACCAGATTCACGATGGATGTTGAGTTTTACAGAAAGACAGCGTAGCATGTTTTTCGGACCCAAATATATATAAAACATTCTTGTCCGTCCCATGCTCTCATAATAGCCCTGTGATTTGTGAGTGCGTCTGAAAAAAAAAATCATTCGCGCATTTTTCTGCCGTCTTTGAGTACTGTGAACCTAGTTTATTTATACTCCAGTTTTATGTGAGAGCGTCTCTCATTTAATGTACTCTCCTGAGTAATGAATGCAATTATGAAGCTGCGAGCAGAATGAAAAGAATTTTGAGTTCACTCATTTGAAAAAAAAACTGTACCTAGTACACCATTCAGATAAATACTCAACGGAGTAATGTATTGTACAACGAACAAGGTCCCTATTCCTTCCTTTTGTTCCTTTCAAGTTCCCTTCTGTAAGTATTGTTGCAAATATTCAAAACATGCGAGGCACGCTGTTTCTAACTAAAAAACAAGCTTAAAATGAATTTTTCCCAGATGAAATGTAAACTTTAATAATATTTCTTGTTGCATACGTCTTCCATGACCATCTCTCTCTGTACCTTATTGACAGTCTGACTTCATGAAATGAGCAAATTCTTACGTTTCCATCCATCTCCGTCTTCTTCTATGTGTACCCTAATAAGTCTGAGTCTGGTTCACTCTCATAATCCTCCATTATTACCCCCAAAGTTTCTTGAGTGTCTGTAAACCCTCGCCAATGAAGCGGCTTCTTGGGATGTAAAAATGCTAAATATGGAAATAAATTACTTACATTATGTTCACTAACTTTGAGAACACTTTTCCATTTTTAGTAAGAAACCAACAGACTCACAGAAAGTTGACTCATGTCATTAAAACTTTTTCTATGACTCAAAATGTATTATGTTTATCTACTCAAATAAAATGCTGATAATAAAATACGTATGCCATGTATGCAAGTTGTTTTAAAATTTCTATTACATTTTTTACCTTGTACAGCGGAAGAGGAAAATCACCATTTTGGTATGTATATTGGTTCGACAATTAAGTACATGCAAACACGACGCGAAATCTAATTTAATTCAGGACCGTTTAACACAGAGTAAAGAGGAGACTGTGGATAATGTGAACGTTAAAAGCTGTGCATACTGTAAACATTGACCTATAAGGAAAAATCGCTAACATTTCTTAAATTGGAAGTTTCAGTACGAATTTTTAGACTAGTTTCTCTCAATTCGTAGTCGAGAAATCTCAAAATTTCTTGAGCATCTCATCAGTCGCTTAAAATAAATTGGAATTTCAAGATTTTCATGTCGCTTTTATTCTAAAAGAATTTAAGCTTTTAGCTTGGTAAATTAAATTTTTCTGAAGTGGCTTAAAGGGTTATTTGAAACCTTAAATACATAGGAAAGAATATTTTAGCCAATATATAAGTCATTCAAACAAATACTTATGTATTTTGTTGCAAAATTCAGAGAAGCCGTTCAAATAAATCGAGTCAATAAGAGGGTTCACAATGATTACATGGATTAAACCATTTGGTAAACAAAGCGAAATGTGAGGACTCTTTGCAATATAATTCATCCTGAATATTCCAGTATTTTATTTTCAAAATTCTCAGACACATGACACCCGAGTGACGAGTAACACTGATTTGTTTTCTCTTGCGTTTACCGTAAATTCTGATATCAAATAAGGGGTTGAACTACGCAGATTTGACGCGGTGATGTAATAGAATACATGATAAGAAAATAAACATAACGATCTATTTAATTATACACCGCACAATTACCCATGATTTTGCCGGAAAGGAGCAAATATATTAAATCACCGACCAGAGTTTTTATAGGTACAGGTACCCTCACGGTGTATTAGAATTTGCTTTGCCTAATATGAAAAATTAACTCTTATTTTTTAAATACCTGTTTGTGCTTCCATATTTTTAACTAACGATTAGAATGCGGGTCGAAAACATAGCGCAGGTTTTGAATAGAACGCTGGGCAGTCTATTTATATCAGAATTTACGATAAATATTCAAGACTTACTAACAGAGTGGGGATATTTAAGTCAAAGCAGTTGAACATCAATTCAATTTGAAAAGCATCATTTGTTCGCGTAAATAACCGTATTTTGTTNGGAGCAAATATATTAAATCACCGACCAGAGTTTTTATAGGTACAGGTACCCTCACGGTGTATTAGAATTTGCTTTGCCTAATATGAAAAATTAACTCTTATTTTTTAAATACCTGTTTGTGCTTCCATATTGTTAACTAACGATTAGAATGCGGGTCGAAAACATAGCGCAGGTTTTGAATAGAACGCTGGGCAGTCTATTTATATCATGAATTTACGATAAATATTCAAGACTTACTAACAGAGTGGGGATATTTAAGTCAAAGCAGTTGAACATCAATTCAATTTGAAAAGCATCATTTGTTCGCGTAAATAACCGTATTTTGTTACAGTTTAAATAGCTGTTCTGCAAGTATCTAGCATTTAACCTTCCATTCTTTGTCGAGACCAATACTGCTGGGGAGTTTTGCATTTGCTTAGATCTATCAGGTTTTTTGCTGACGCACAAGGCACAAGACCGGTATTTTTAGACAATTTAGCAAAGCGCCGAACGACAAATGATCTTAAAATTCTCGAGTAAAAAATGGTGTGAAGCATTCAAAAGTAACTTTCTTTTTTCAACGTTCTACGTTCATTCCAACGTGAAAGCGAAAAATTCTAACAAAGAGAAAAGGCTCGGTCACAAACAAGCAAATAATTGAATTATGTGATATAAAAGTATATATCTTACGCCAAACCGTACATGATACATCCGCTGTCTGAATAATACAGAGTGTGTCGAGTCTGACACACGACACGGAGCAATTCTCAGAAGAGCATTAGGTATAACACGATCATTCTCATTCTCCCCGGTCCGAGTCTTCTTCGCATAAAACGCTGAAATAATTAGAATCAACTTGACTCAGCAACAATCTTGAGTAGACGTGGAGTCATCTTACCTTTCTCTCTCGTTTCTCCTCACGCGCATTCAAAGCTTAACAAAGTTTTGGAATTTTTTGATGTATAAAATTTATCAAAAGTTTGCAGTTGTCACTGATTTTTCCAAGCGTGACGATTAAATTAAAAATGTATTTGTACATTTCTTCTAGTAAGTTCATGGTTTCCCTGTGCGTTCCGCAGGGAAAATAGGATTTACGAAGTTCTAAACTTTTACTTTTTTTTCGCTGCGCTCTCTGCATTTACACGTTACTTCATAAGGGACTCCGTATGCATACAAAGTAGGTTCTTTGTGGTAATAACGACCTATTTTGTCACACTTTTCACAAACGATATAGTTCAAGTGTGCTTAAACGCAAAGAAATTTGAATAGACTATATATGGGAATACTTAATATAGACCTATTTATATTTATTTACTCTTGTTAACTTCACGTACACTTCAGTATTTGTTCCAAAACTCAAAAGTTGATTCGTGTTCATGATGTTTGAAATCTAATTTCCACACTACAGCTACATCATTCATTCTTACATGGTTTTTCTCTACGCCAGCTTTAAAGAATTTTGTGGGAAATGGGTTGCATGGCGTTTTGTGGTTGTCTTGTTGTACACCACCGCTTTATGGCTTTCGTATTTCTTTAATACATAAAGCAACTCTACATATAGGACAACGCAATGGTACTAAAAAAGGAGTTTTATTTTCAATGGAATTTTAATATCACGTATTGAAACTACATTGTATAGTCAGTCTTCACATGATTATATACCATAGCATTGGAGGTAACTGGGACCTCGAGACGTTGACGGCTTGTTGTGGAGAGCGAGGAAGTTGGTGGCTGTCACTATCAGGTGAACTTCGGAGTTCACCACTAGGAAGCTTTTAATGTAATATGTAAGGCTTACCACTTGTGTGAAACAAGGTTAGCAGGGAAATCCCACAATTCTATTTCCGACTCCGACAACGTGACAAACCAATTCACACCTGGTTGGTACATCAGGTTCCCCTCGAGCTAAAGGATAAAAGGGATTTTAAACGCGGGTGTTTTGCTCCTTTTAATTAGAAATTTGTGAAGTAAGTTCAAGAGGACAATTTTTTAAACTTTTACTAGACAAATTTTCAAAGAAATATAAACCTAACAGAATGAACGTAAATTAATTTTATGTTCGTCCCGTATTTCACTTCCAGCGAAAATATACATGCTTAAAGCACAAATACGAATTCAGAAAAGACTTTAATTTGGGAATGAAATAACTATTCTTTTTATTCTGAATGCACTTGTCCCCAACTTCTAAAAAGATCATCCGCTTTTGTGTTCCTTTAGATTGTTTAAATTAGTTTTTCGTAGTTTCATATGGCTTTAATTTTGTAGTCGACGTCTTTTGGTTAAGCTGGTAGGATTAATGAAAATGTGTAGCTGATAGACCATAATGAGTGTGAAAAGTTGGCCCCTAATTTATCTTATAAGGGATGTAAACGGCTTACGTCACTCACATGTATTCATGAGAACATTTGATTTCTCCAATGGGTAAAAATCCCCAATAAAAATGAGCAACGTCTTCAGTTATGTAGTACAAAATTATTTTGTTCATCCAATCGAATCAAAGTGAACTGTGGGTAATTTTGTGGATGTAAGATTTAGGAAAAATGATAAATCATTCTATGTTTTTTTGCCTTCCCAGCATGGTGTTTCCGTGAAATCCTCATATTTCATGCATAAAAATAATCATGAGTGGTTTGCAATATTCGCTGCTTACCTCATCTCCTTCTCTTAGAGCTCAACAAGCTCTTTTCTTGGAAGTTGAAAGGTCCTCAGGAAGTACAAGTTTGTGCAGTACTTTAAAAAAAAACTAATACCTAGTTATACTAGTGTAAAAGTAACTATCAAACCAAACAATAAATTTTGTGTTATTGTATCCCATAGGCATAGTTATTATTCCGAAATAAAGTATTTGATCTGGAAACATCATCGAACATCTCAAACGAGTATAGGACTTTCAAGTGCAGATATATCGGTCAGCACAAAATGTGCTTATTTATTTCCATCGCAGGTAGAAGCTAAAATCCATTCAAATACAAATTACGGGAGCAATGATCGTGTTGAAACAAGATAAAGTAGGTACCTCACGCTTGTTCGTTTATCCATGAGCAGTTTTTTGATGAGATGGAGAAAATAAATTTGCGAATCGAATTTATAGCAGCGCAAACAAAAGCTGTTCTTATACACTCGCAGAATAAAGTGAAAGTTTGCAAGATGGCTCGAGCAAATAATGCCGTGAACATCCATGAAATGCAAAAAAAGGGAAGAACTAGCACTTTAATACATGCCTTACTTCATAAGTTATCCTTGGGTCTAGCTCGTGTCGTGTCATGCCTACTACTACTACATATACAATTCGGTGACCCCATGAAAATCTCTGGGTCTTGAACAGGATTACTAGAAAAATACAGGAGAAACAGTGGCTCGTCTTTTCCAGAATTTGACGTGTATACAGTTATTGAATCTAGGAAATGCTATTATGTCGATATGTATCTGAAATGCCATATTGCATAGCTTAATGCATACGTCATGTATTCGAGAAAAAAAACAAGTCGAACCGTCTGCCTTTTTTAGAATGCGAGATTCTTGTGCTTGCTCCTTTCCTGACATACGCCAGCTTTAAAGGGAGTACGAGAAAGAGGCTGAGAAAATTGGAGATTCTAACGGGAGCCTGAAATTGTGTGATGGTAAAAAAGAGTTTTTCGGAATGTGGAAGTGAGAAGAGGAGTGAAGAGACTTTCGGGGAAAGCTGGGAACTGTTTAAATAAACGGACAAGTCATCACGTTCGATTCCATAATGCCACAAGCACAATTCATGTTGTGAAGCTTCACCAATGACTTTGATGTGCCAGACTGAAAGGCAAAGGAAAGATATAGAGGGACAAGCCAGAAGAAAATAACCAACAATGCAATACAAAGGCATACGGCACAAAAGTGAACTATAAAGGTTATTGTTGTACAAGAGGCAGAGAAATAAAGAAGAGGAGAAAAGAAACTGTGGATAAACATTATTATTGAGAAGGGAATGATGTTACTACCGCATCGCATCTTGTTACTTACCATTAGATATTCCCTCTCTTCCATTTCGTATTGGCACACTTATTTTCTTCTCACACATAGCACAACTTTGATGGCTTGTCCTTCATCACGTACGCAATACAATATTGCTTCTTCATTCTCCTTTTTCCATTTTTCCGAGGGAAAAGCAACGGAAACGAGAAGTTTCATTGGTTTTATGTTTATTTTATTCGATAGCTTTCTTCCGACAAGTGAAAGCGTATGTACACTTTCCCCCAATTCCTTGTTCTTCTCAGCCCTCGAGGATGAACTCTCCTTACATTTATAATACCATCGTGGTAGTGGTGCTGGTGGTGGAGCACACGAATTACAATGATTCGTTCCCAGGCAGCTACCAAGTCATTTTGATACAGCTCTATAATAATAATTTTAACTTTGACTCTATTTTCCCTCCAGCAAAAGACGCAGTTCCATTTTCTTGATTACTAAAACTTATCCACCTCTTGCAAACGACGACGGATCAGTTAAATATCTGGCATTGAAACATTTCTTCAGAGAATGTGATTGCATGAAGTATTTTTATGCGGGCTGGAAATGGTAACTTTTTAATAAGTTCATTGGAATACATGATTACATTAATTTTTTATTTAAAGAGCATATTTTCTAATAACTCCATCTTTTAAAAATGGAATTCATCGAGATTACAATTAACGTCATGATATGAGGGAACTAAAATCGAAGTAAAGTTGCTGATTATGTTGTATTGTAGTTGTACTCCTTGATGATGTTTCTAGTTTTTTGCCAATTAAATAGTCAGGACTCGTTTGACGTCGTTGCCCGTATGCACGTTTCCAATCTTGCCATTATGTATGCTAACGTAATAACTGACGTAGAAGATATCTTTGCAACAAGTTTAAAAAAAGAAGAATATCTAATTACAACACTCTTTGATAGCATCCCCATGTTAAAATACCCACATATTTGGGCTCATGAAAATCCTACGTAGCAGGGATGACGTTGATTGGCCGTAATGTGGAGTAAAAGTTGTAAAACAAACTCTTTCTTTGGTTAAAAAATGATCATGAATCATGATGGGATAAAAAATTCATTCAATATACCTGCAAGACATGGTTTTACAAACTATTTTTTCAATAATAAAATCTGAGAGTCCAGCTCACAAAAACGCTGTAACTTCGTTACATTTGGGAATGGGGGCGTACGTCTTGAGTAAAATTAGATGATCTCTTTATTAGTGCTTGTAAAACTTTCTTCTCACCTAGCCCACATTCCTCAATCAAAATCATGTTGCCATGAACGTGACTGATAAAAAGATAAAACTTAGCTATAGCTCCTCAAATTAGCTAACGTGACCTTTGCTATTTGCATTTATTACGCTGACAAAATCGCTTCTCTCGCTTTGACAGACTTTTTCGACTTTGCTTGAACTTTGTCATTTTCTCAAGTCGATGTGTCTGTCGTGTTTTTAATAAGTGGATGTGAAGGTGAGTGAGATTCGATTAAGGAAAGTTATGCTTTGCTATGAAGCAGGAAAAAGTTTAATTTCGTTTGGAAGTATGTATTTTGAGCGTGTAGAAACCCTTGTACATATTATTACACCAGCAGAAGAAGGATTCGGAGAATCACCAAAAAGGGTCACTTATCTAGAAAATTGTTTTAAAAAGGAACTACACATTATATTGATTAATGCTTTTTGCTACACATCATGTCAGCGATGCTACACATGATTCTATTGGAACGCAGGTGACCATATGTCATGAAGTGAGTCAGTGAGTGTTACAAAACTTTGAGAAAAAGTCGGTAAATACTCGCAAAAAACTAAGTAATGGATTTTCAGCTAGCACGTGTATGTCATAGCATAGCTTAACGTTTCTTGAAATGGCTTTAACTTTGTCAGTGCAAGCGACCGGAATGAGATCAAAACGGCATGGACAAAGTCATCAGAGAATTTTTCAGCTTGGGAAATGAAAAGCTTAATTATGTGTCAAAGTGTTTAGGAAACCCTTCCACTTTGCTCAATTTCTTGAGAAATCTCATCTGAAATCGGTAATGTTTCTTGTCAAGCCATCTAACTCCATATTGGGGTGAGAGGTCCCCATTTCTTGGCGGTGTGTCTACAATAACTTCTTATCACACTAATGGAGAAACATTTCCAATATGTCGTTTACTTTGTTAACAAAACACGGAGAGATATACCGACCGACAAATACTTTTCTCAAAATCCCTACTTTTAAGTTGTGGGTTGGTGAGGGAAAGAGAGAGAGAGAAACCCCATCATATCATTTATGCCACACGTCCCCTGATTTTCTGTATTTTCTTTCCAAAACTGTCTGTCCTCTATTTCATTTTCTTTTATTCATTTCACGATTTCTTGCTTTTCGAATTCTGTCAAAAAAAAGTCAGTGAAATGTACTTAAACACTTCATGATGATGTATTAGTTTCTTTTACACCACTACATGTAACGCATTTCCAAACAGTTCGTTCTCCAGCAAGAGCAGTATTAAGAAGGAGCAGTTGTTAAGAATTCATACTTTTCCAGCGAACAATTGCCCGTCAAGTCTCCTCAAATATATTATTGAGTGAGTGAAGACACCAACGTTCATATCTCAGATAGAGAGGAAGTACCTATATTTACTCTGCAAATACTAAAGATATGTTGACGGCAAGGCAAGCTTCTGTTCAGCTAGAGATCCTATTTTCCCATTTCATTTGAACGTTGTCCCTTTTTTTCATCTGAACCTGAATTTATTTTTCGCAATATTTTCTATAACATTTCCATCATCTGCCCAACCGGCCGACCCTTGTGCACCAAAGAAAACAACTTAAACTCTAGCAGGAGCAATATATCATTGTCGAAAGAGAAGTCGAAGAAAGTAGACAGTAGTAAGCATGAAAGAAGAAAATAGCAGTCAAAAGGACTTCGAGAACACTCAATGACGTCAATAATGGGATCAAGATGATGCTATAGATAATGTTAACGTTTCGTAAAAAAACTTTCCGAAGGACTGAAATGCATTTCGTGAAGATAATTTATAATAAAATTATATAGTTTCATACCAAATTCCAAGTCTCTTATCGCAGTCAGATGGAAATGATTTCGGTGAAGAAAGAAGATGACTACTAGCGATGCGATGAGATGTATAGCAACCACATACGTTGCATTCACTCACTCACTTTCCCTTTTTCAAAAAGATGAAAAGACTGATGCACATTGAATGAGATTACAAAAAAAGCTTTGTTGATTCCGATAAAATTTCAGAGTTGAGTTGTGCAAGCAAAATATTATATCATGTATATATGAATAGAATGTGGACCAAAACAGATTCAAAAGCTCCTCTACTTCGTTCGTATATATTGACCGTATACTGTTTATACTCTTTTCTTTAGTGTTTTTATCGTTCAAAACTTAATTACAAGATTACACAGAAAGTAAGTAAAACTTTTAAAATACATAAACTTTAACAATTACGACGATTCACTGGAGGAAGTGGTAGTAGTAGGGGGTGAGTTGTGAGTCTCCAACAACAAGATCAAAAAATTGATTAAAAGTATTGACAAAAAAAGAAAACGGGGAACAAAGAAAAGTTATTTTTTTATAAATTGTTGATCTTGATATACATGTTACGTAAATAAAGAAAAGGAAGAGAAAAAATTAAAACGCTTGAATCCGATGGTTCTCTCTGTCACAAACAAGAATACTTCCATTTGGCGTAACAGCAACTCCTTCCATCCCTTTGAATTCTCCATCACCACTTCCCCAAGCGCCAAATGAATGAAGAAAAGTACCATCAGGATTAAAGATTTGAATACGGTTGTTCCCGGAATCCCCTACAGAAATATTAAGCAGAAATCAGACAATGAACAGAATGGAAATGGTAACAGTAGCTCCTTCTACTTATATGATATATTTTGAAAATATGAAATAAAAAACAATTTCTGTTCCGTGACAGCCGTTTGTTTACAACTTTGCAACAAAGATAAACCTCAATTTTTTGTATTGTTTTATTCTTATAGACCTCAGAAACGCATGTGGGTAAAAACTAAAGCGAACCACATCACAGAGAATTCATACCTAAGTTGAAATGTAAAATACCTGTGCAGTTGTGGTTAAAGGCCATGCTACCTCAAATGCTCCAATTACAAAGCCCACCTACAACTACTACCCACAACCTACCTACCCGTTTCATTCATTACTTTTTCTGTTTGCTTGTCTTTTTCCTAAAGCTTCGTCATCTACAGGTACACATTTTACTTAGTAAAATGTCAATTTTAACAGGAAATGTCTGTCTGCTTCTTTCGACAAATAGAGTACCTATGCTTCAATCAAAGGAAAATCTGCTTTTAACATTTACTTTTAAAATAAAAATGTGTTGCACTAGTAAAAATACTACAGCCTCAAGTCTAGGTGTAGTACGCCTACGACCAGCTTTCAAAAGTTTCCTCCCACGCACTTTAAAGCGGACATGAATGAAACATACGGACTCATCAAAATATTAAATATAAAGAGCAAATGTAGATTTCTTCTGAATTAAATGCTGTCTGGCTGGCGCCCACGTGTTTACTTCCACTTGACTTTTTTAAGTTTCATGTATCTGAATCTACTTAATAGTAGTCTCATGACAGATTGAATGACTTTTCACGAGTTAATTTTTACTCCCACATTAAAAAGGATGAACGAAGGGGAGTAAAAAGAGCTCACGTGTGACCTTTCATCTTGTAAAAATAATAGGATTTCCGTTGGCTCTTACCTACAAATATGTATCCTTCCTCATTTACGGCCACGCCCCTGTAACACAAGATGAAAAGAAAGTTAAGAAAACGACAACACTATTACAGAGTTTATTAACATAAAAAGCTAATCATTTATGGATAAAGATGTATTTTTTCCACTCTTCAATTTAAAGTCTTCCTATAAAACATGCTTTTACAGATAGAACGATCAGAGTATTATAACAAAATATTGAGCAAGTAATTTAAATTTTGACATTTAACTCATTAATAAAGCCTAATTTAATTGTTTTTTGAAAGAATTAACTTTTGTACTACTCGAGTTACTGCAGCTCTACATTCAGCATCTGAATTCCATAAGTGTACTTACTTACAACAATTAACTTTGTAGCTTGTACTTGTCTTGATTTGATTATACCCAAATTTTGTTGATTATTAACATGAATGGAAAGAGATCTCTGTAATTTAACTGATTGCTCATTATTGCTCTTTCTTGCTAAAAGGTTCTTTTGTTGCTGATTCGTAAGATTTTTGCTGAGATAAGCATAGTAAGAAAAATTCTTTCTGCAATAGTTCTTGGCTTTTACTTTACCTAATTCGTTTGAGGAAATGGATGAAGAAGTTTGACCAAAAGTCTAGACTATTATTGTACGCGCTTCTTTAAGTTTTGACTGGCATTGTGTAAGTTAGTACATTTCTTAAGCTAGCATTAATTAATTCAGAAGACAATTAAACAAAATTATTGGGATAAGAACGTTTGGCAGTTTTCATCGGTTTTTTGTTGATCACGAGAATTCGTACATATTTAATTGGGGCATTAAAACATGAAACATGTCCACGTATTAAAGTGGACTCTTTTATACGGAAAGTGTTGGAATCCTTCATTATACTTTCACTTTAATCATGTTTTGATACCTTCAAATAGATTTTCAGCAAAGCCTCTACATATATATTTGTATCTACATAGCTTGTGATTAGCGTTNGCTTCTTTAAGTTTTGACTGGCATTGTGTAAGTTAGTACATTTCTTAAGCTAGCATTAATTAATTCAGAAGACAATTAAACAAAATTATTGGGATAAGAACGTTTGGCAGTTTTCATCGGTTTTTTGTTGATCACGAGAATTCGTACATATTTAATTGGGGCATTAAAACATGAAACATGTCCACGTATTAAAGTGGACTCTTTTATACGGAAAGTGTTGGAATCCTTCATTATACTTTCACTTTAATCATGTTTTGATACCTTCAAATAGATTTTCAGCAAAGCCTCTACATATATATTTGTATCTACATAGCTTGTGATTAGCGTTAGAAATTACAATTTTATACACATGTTACTCACTAAAGTGCCATCAAAAATCATGTTGGCACATTGAACCGCAAAATTGAAGAAGGTTAGATGAAAGTGCGATTGAAATGATGAGGAAGTAAGAACAGTACAAGAAGTTGTTTTTTGCCCAAATTAATAATATGACAATTTGTATGTATATATGACAAGATATGTGTCTAAAGAAAAAAATTGCAAAACTCGTCAAAAAGTTTGGCAAACGCTCTTTCCGCCCATATAATTTTGCAAGAATTGTCCGCCTCCCAATTAAGCCATTACGAATTCTAGGGATGGGTAAAAAACTTTCAGAAAACTATGAAACCGAGGAGGCTCGTCCACCGGTGACCTCAGCGTTTGTGCTGCCGGCTGCTTGTCTTTCCCATACTTATTCTTTAAGTATCGAGCCCATGAGCTCAGACTTGAGCTATCTTCTGCTGAAGGTGTTTTAAAGTCTGGATCTGTCCCAATAGCCGAAGACTTTCTCCGTTGAAATTTATTGTATGTGATCTTTGGGCTCTCCGGCTCTTCATCATCCTCATCCCGATTGAAATCAATTCCAGCAAGCACATCATGAGACGATTT
The DNA here is from genome assembly GCA_027743895.1 of Seira musarum. Classification (NCBI taxonomy): domain Eukaryota; kingdom Metazoa; phylum Arthropoda; class Collembola; order Entomobryomorpha; family Entomobryidae; genus Seira; species Seira musarum. The sequence goes on along the minus strand of JAHZMX010000942.1, from coordinate 801 downwards.
ACTGCGGTTAATTCTCGCCCTTCTATCTCGTATGTTGGACAGCCTACTTGATTTTGTACTTTCTCCATCTTGGCCATTTCTCTCTAAAAAGTACAAAGAAAAACGATTTTCATAACTTAATAATCACAAATGCGGCTTACTTTTGCTCAGGTAACTCCGCCTGGTCATGGGAGTTGTGGAACTTGTAGGTGTTGTCGTGGACGAACCATATCGCGATGGTGAAGGATGATCATCAACGTCAAAGTTGTGACGAGAACGGTTCAAGTATTTACTAGCAAGGCCCGAAGCAAATCTTGAGGATGGGGTATCATCTGCAGGTGGCGAATACAACGCTGTGCCTGTTCTGCTTCGACTCAATCCAGTGGATGGGGTATAATCGGAAGCTGAAGATGTATAAGATGATGGATATCTAGAAAATCAAATTAAAAAAATTATAATGAGCAAAAAATTGTATTTCAGCACAGGTATTGTATTTCAAAATTGTATTTCAGCATTGTATTTCTAAAGAATGTAGTTATAAAAACACATCATAGCCCACTTAAATTTGACCAAAGAGATAAGCAGTGGTCATTGATCACATAAACCAAACCAAAGTAAAGATTTTGTTTTGTCTTTCCTGCTAGACATTCATAATTGCTTTAAGGATTCTTATCTGTACGTAATCTGATTTGGTATAAGGAGTGCTATGTGTATGTGGATATTGCGGATTTATGAAAGTGAGGTTTCTTTCAAAAACATTAATTTATCTTTATTGCCTCCCAGAAACATTAAAGTGCAACACCACATAAATTTACGAACCTG
>JAHZMX010000941.1:0-10165 GCA_027743895.1 Seira musarum | reverse complement strand
ACCTTATCAGTTATAAAGGCTATAAAAATATTTCGTCGTACATCTTAAGTACAGGTGAATTTTCTCTCATTATTTGAGTAGGTTTTTAAAAACTGGGCGTATTGTAGAAGAAAATTAATCGATTTTTATTATCAAGCCACTGTTAGACAAACAGGGGGAAGGAAAAAATTTGAAAATACTGATCTGCTGGTCCGTAATAATTTATTACCTATTGTTGAGAGAAAGACTGTATTGGTGCTCAATTTTATTTATAAATTTAGATTTGCTACAATGATTGAAAACTTTTCCCCCTAAAGTAGAAGGCAAGTTAATCTGCTTGCGACAAGGAAAGTACTGAAACACTGCAATAGACCATTCTTTTTAAGCAGAGTATAAAATGGGTTGATTGTAGTGATTCGAACATTTTTTACAAAGAATTTGTGAATACTTTACACTAAAATGGTGTTATTTTCGACATTTTTGGAAACCTGTAAACAATGGTAGTTAAGAGCGTAAGTCAATTTATTTCTTGTAGTTGTAGCTTAGTATCTAAAGATCTTCGGCAACGACAGGTACGTCTAGGAACTATAATTTTAATGAAATTCATCAATATGGTCAAAGTAATTTTTCAGTTGTATTGATGAACACTCCTGTGTTAAGATAGGAAGACCACTCATTTTGTAATGAATGAATATCTAAAAACACTTGTATAAACTTTATTATTATTATTATTATTATTATTCTCTCCTCACATAATTTGAGCATTGATAAAGCATAACGTTGAAGACAAACTCTTTTGCTTCTCTTTCTTGGGCTTCAAAGTACGTCAAAGATTGAGTTCGCAATGTGCGCTATTACAATGTGAATAGCTGGTTAGCCATCAAATTTGCACATGATGACAATTATCGTATCATAAGCTGCTCTAGTCGACAAAACCGACTGATTTACTCGTCGTCATCATATGGCTTTTAAGATATAATAAATATTTCCCAAGTTAATAATACGGTCGCATAAAATGCTTAAAAGTTTAAATAAATGTTTGCCAGGGTCATAGATTCACATTAAACAATAAGGGCATTCAATATTTGCTTTCCCTATGTTTCATATAATTTTCCAAGCAAAGTAGCTTACAACATTGTGTACTCCTCGTCTCTCAGACTCAAAAAAATTGTAAAAATCAGTTCATCATGAACAATGCTAATGGCTCATTGTCAACTGAGTTGTTTGCAACTTTGTGGTTTGGAATAACCTTAACGGAGTTTAACATAAAAAATGTAACCACCTGTGAGTATCCCAAATCAAATTTTTAATGTAAAAATATAATGTAAACAATAGAAATAAAATTTTTAAACGATACTTATTCTGAGAAGTTTTCAGTTGACAATGAACCAACAAAAGGGACGATGGGCTGATTTTCACACCATACGCACCATTTTTGATGCTCTATCGCATGCTTGTGTCAGTTTAGAAATCTGTGAAAAGCCAACCGTGCACATTCCTAGTTAGCAAATAGAATTAAGGAGCTTCAATACGTTAAAAATAAAGAATTCTGATTTGTGCTGTAACTGTCAGCATCCAAGAGTAGCTACGGTCAACAAAGTCACCGTAGTTTTTAGGAATTAAGAAATGGGAAAGTAGATGGTACCTAAAGGTACCCTTTATGCATTCCGAGCAGATCGCATGGGCCGCTGTCAAAAAATACATATGCATGTTTAGCATGATGAAATGTCTTTTTTTAAAAATGATATATGAATGGGATGATATGAGGAGAGGGAGTCTTTTGTTCGGATGATTATTTTTTTGTCAGTTGTGGTTTACGTGGACAAGGAAAGCGATCCTGGAGTTTCGGCATAATAGTATTACCGAGGAATTTTAATTATTTTTTAGAAGGGAAAAAAATTGAAAAATTTATATAACTGAACTTTCCGTTAAAAATAGTCAGGGATACTGGCTGATAGTGAATTGTGTTTGATCAGAGAATCTGGTCGACCGTAGGTGATCTGGAAAATTATCAAAAAACTTAAATAAAAATTCCCCGTGTCGGTTTTTGTTAATAATATAAATATCTTGAATTTATTACATCGTGATTATTCATTCAAAAACTGTCAATTATTGAGTTTCATCCCTATCAACATTGCGGTGATTATGAACCTCAGCGGAGAATTTTCTGGGCTATTACGGACCTCTCTAATTCACAATTTTATATTATAACATGTTAGGAAAAGCAAAAGTTGAGCCGAGCAAAGGTTCAGCAAAACAAGTCATGAGTTTTCTGTAGAAAGAGCTTAGGCGGTCCCTTGAAATAGGTACCGGCTAACATGGGTTAGATTAGCTGAATAGGAAGGACAAAGGATAGGATAGGATATGATGATGATTACATTACATGGTTTGGTATTGTGTGTTCTGCGACGGCAAAAATAACATTGTGATTAGACGACTGAATAAATTTGGAAATAAATAAATAGAAATTAAATTCAAAACCGAGTTTGACTTTTGATTGATTAATCATTGGAAACTTTGCTCAGCTTGCGAACTTGGAAACTGGACCAAAACCCTGGAGAGCCACCCAACCCTAATCACATACATACAAAACCCCAGAAAGTAAGAGCGCGAGGTCATCATCATTTAAGTAAGTGGGATGGCAGTAGCCAAAATATAACTCAAACTGGGTATCAATCACCAAACGGATATCATAACCACTATCAATAATACCATAACCTCCGCCAACACTCCTCACAAATATTGCATCCACAGATCGTGATCGGTCTGAATACATATATGATTAATTTTCATTATTGAACGGAATAATCGCATCCTTCATCATTACCGTTGCGCAAGGATCAACTGACCATGAGGAGATGGTCGAAGTCAGGTCATAAATAAGATTAAGGTACGACACCCCTCATAGGTCCGACAAGCTTGCACTTGCATGGGCAAATTATTATAATCACTTCTATAGGTTATAGACGTGCGCTCTTTCCGTAAAAATTAAAATGATCGTGAATCATTATCCTTGTCCACTTGTGAGATGAGGAGTATTCACGCACTTAATATTTAATGCGGTTTTGTACCACCTAAGGAGTCTGAAGGTTTACATATTGGGCTACCTTGAAATTGTTTGGGTGGTGATTTTTTTTACAACGGTTTATTTAATTTTTAATGAAATTACGTTTGTGTACGACTATTTTTAGGTACGAGTTAATTGAGTGGAAGAATTCGTCAAAGCCCTTCTGATCAAATGTAATGAATTAAATGCTATAACTGAAAGACATTTGAATCTTGAAAATATTTATGTACAGCCCTTCAAACTTATGAAGCACGACGGATAGGCTCTATTATTAATTTTTGACGAAACGAACTAAATTTCAAATGATTCATTGGTATGTTCTTGTGGGTGCAAGCACTTCAAACGAGACTAATTATAAATATCAAAAAATGTTTCAATGCCTAATATGAACATGAAACGAACGGGTTTGTTGCTGGTCTGAACTTATGTGTCTCTTGTAAATCTAACTACAATATTAGAACTACTTAATTAATCAAAACTACTTACTCTACCATAATTTAATTATAATAGCCTTAAATTAATAAATTAATGCGGTTTGACATTTGTAGTACGAGAGGAATCCTCGTCATACCTCAACTGTGATTTTCATGTGTGTAGATGTCCCACGTCTGGAACTGGATCAGCCTCCTTCGGAGGATCCGAGGACGAAGTCCGGCACTGAACACACAAGGGAATTTAAATTTCAGTTTATTAAAATTTTAGTGACTCAACTGACTACATCACATGATGTAAAATATCAACGTAAATATTTAGCTTATTTTCATTATTACCTGTTTATCATAAACTCATCCAGGAAAAATAATTTGCAGTGGTCCCAGCCCCAAGTTGGTGTTACTTGTTTAGGTTAACCTCTTCCATAAATGTGAGCAACACAAACGGAAGTAACCTGGGCTGCTACGGCGTCACTACAATACACAAGCCAACAAAACGAACTTGAAAAGTAACTTAATTAGCATTTTTGGATTAGCGGAATAGATTATGAATTCCAATAAAAGATGTCATTTTATCGTACCTGGTCTGATCTGGTCTTTGCTGCAGGATTATCCATTTTTAAAGACAACAAAGCAATTGAAACTTCAGCACTCACCGTTAATCGGGATGAAGCGAGACTGCAGGGCTGGACTTTGGTGATTGGGAATCTTGACCTTCAGTGAGTACCTGATCGCCTGTGAAACAAAATAATAAAAAGATTTTTTACTCATGTCACGAGCAACTCACAAAATCATGAAAGTGCCGTGTTATCCAATTTCCTTCAGAGATAAAGATGACATCTTAGCTTACCTACGTCTGTTCTCTGCCGTAGTGAAGAAAAAACCAGGGTGGTCGTGGTCCATTAAAAACGGTGAAGGTGAAGCACCCCAACATCAGTACTCAATCGTCATAGTCATGAAGCAAGGCGGCAGGGTTTAACTGAACCGGACATAAGCAGTTTCGGTGAGTAATAAACCGCCTGTGTAACAAAAATAAAATTCAATTTATTTTCCACTTTCTAATTCCCAAGGACGTATCTCATGAGTGATCACAATGACTCACAAATCATGGAAGTAGTTTCCTCCAAACCAACTCCATAGACGACACCAAATGTCATATTGGCTTAACCGGAGGCTGTCAGTAGCGTTCTGCAATGTGAAACGAAGTTTTTTATTGTGGATTTGGAATTTACATTAAAAAAGTTGCGACACTTGCATTAGTTGAGACCTTTACTTTTCCTTCCTCCTCTCTCAGTCCCTCTATCCAAACTATCTGTTATCTTATGAATACCACCATCACCATCATTATTCACTGGAAGAAGTAAAGCGTTGACATTTGACATCATTAAAAGTTGCTGGATTTGAATGAAGTTACTCCTTCCGGTCATTACCACATCCATCCATTCTCCGCTTCAGTTTCGGTGAGTAATAAACCGCCTGTGGAACAAAAATAAAATTCAATTTAGTTTCAACTTTCGAATTCCCTAGGACATATCTCATGAGTAATGACCCACTCACAAATCATGAATACCTTTTCTCCAACTCCAATCGAAACCGGAAGACGACACGCTGAATGTCATATTGGCTTAACTGGAGACTTTGTCCGTTGCGATCTGAAATGCGAAACAAAGTACTTCATAGTCACTTTTGAATTTGCCTTTAATAATTTCCAGCATTTGTATTTGTTGAGGCCTTACTCTTCCTTCCTCTTTCAAACCATCTATTTTTCTCTGGATACCACATCTCAATCATTATTCATAGGAAGTAGTAAAGCTTTGACATCATTGAAAGATTTGAATGAAGTTTATCCTTCCGGTCACCATCAAATCCATCCTTTCTTGTATCCAGTCTTGTCCCATCCACTCCTTCGTCAGGATATTGATGTTGGCATGAAGAAATTAATTAGATGAGCACACTGATGTTTCAGTCGGATTCCTTTCATTTCCTCCCATCAGATTTTGTAGGTGTGCTAGAATTCGAAATAAAAATATGACATGAATTTTCAAAAGGAAATTTTCACAAGAGCAAGTCAATCCAAATACAAAATCACATGAAGAATATGTTACGAGAATTACAATTCAAAATTACCTGCAGCTATGTAGTGCTATCCTCCCTTCAACTCCTTCTTCTCATTCTCGTCATATAAGTTGCTAGAGCTTCAACCTGCAAAAACGATAATTCGCAATGAAATGAATAAATGGCACTACCAAAGGCTGTTTCAGCAAGTGAGATACCATTAGCACAATTACCACAAGAGCTTAACATAATTTTTACTTGATAAATTAGTAACTACTTCACCAAACAAATGTAGTAGAGCTTACTCTAATTATTTAAAGTTATTTTCCAATTTCCCCTGGGCTGGCTGGCACATCACACCTTCCATATTTTTTTGGCGTCTTCCATTTAACCAGAGATAAAACAATCGTAAACTGAAAGGGTATTACATATTAGCAAACTACAACTTCAAAGAATAAAATATCGATGGAATTTTTGAAAGTTGAAAATCAAAAATGACTTTCGTCTCTTTATGAGAACAATAATTATCGTGATCGTAGTACCTAATTTTTTTAAATTAAAAATTAGCTCATGATGAGCAAAAACTGCATTTGTTTTCAGAAATGTAAGAATGAATTTTTCGTCTCTTTATGAGAGCAATAATTATCGTGATCGTAGTACCTAATTTTTTTAAATTAAAAATTAGCTCATGATGAGCAAAAACTGCATTTGTTTTCAGAAATGTCAAGAATGAATGCAGTAATGTTCCAGCTTCAGGTGGAGAAATGATATTGTCATATCTTCAAATGGAATGGTCAAGCATCCTATGAAAAATGTAAGCACGTGGGTTTAGTCAAGCAGCCTTCAAGAAAATCCAGGAGGAAAGAAGGTGAGCAGATAAGCAAGTGCAAATGCAACCACAAGCACGTTCCCTTCTTTTTCTTATGAGACACGTGCCAGAGATGTAGAAATGTGCTTTTAGTCGGTCTGGTACAGTAGGCTTCTCTTTGTTCACGTCAACATGAGTTGTAGTTGACTATGATTATGATATGGCTCACAGATTCACGCACTGCATCGAACCAAGCCAATTAAATGGGAAAGCTCATGAAAATGAAATCAACCGTTTCAAACGCCGTTTCTGTTTTGTTGGTAAGGTGACCTTACTAAGGTCCGATGTTTCCAATTCAATAATTCTCTCACAAATTAATTGATTCATCTTCCATATTTCATGTCATCCATTCATGATGTAGTGAATAGGAAGGTGTTTTTTTATTTGCAGTTTGGTACATGAAACTATTCCCCGCAAGTGCACCGACGCTTCCTAAAATCTTTGTTTTTCTACTCACGCAATAACATTATGTCATATCATTGCCTCATCGTCTTCTTCGATTACCATCTCATCTTCAGCATTGTACTTATCAACTCGCTTTCTTCATCCAAAAAAAAATCGTTTAGGTATCCTGGTATGCAAATATAATAATTGCAATGACAGCCTTAGAATGATGTGGATATGCGTGTACGCTGGATTTGCTTTACTTTCGCTCGTAACTAGTCATCATCATATCATTCATCCTCGACATTTCCAGCTCGTAAAGTGGAATTGCCGACTTCACACACTTTAAAACAAGGAAAAACCTTTGTTACGATTAATTTTGTCGCAGTAGCGCTAATAAGTAAGAAGACATGGCCATTTGCCCGGGTTTTAACATTAAAACCCACTGGGTGTGGGTTTTAACGGGTACAAACGGGTTTTAATGGGTAGATGGGTAAAATTAAATAATTTAATCCAGTGCAAATAATTCGAACAACTCTATATGTAGAAATGCTAAGCTCGATCCCGGCTATCAACTCAACATTTAAAAAACTACAAGCAATGCACACACTGCGTGAAACGCAGTCGTAAAAATGGGCTTTTAAACGGATTCAAATGCTCTATATATACGCGGATTTCAATTCACCCCAATTTAACGTTGTATTTAATTTTGCCCATTAAAACCCGTTAAAACCCGCCTCACACGTGGGTGGGCAAAAACGGGTAAAAACCCATTTTAACCCGTTTTTGTCCATACCCGTTTTTACCCATGTGCCATGTCTGTAAGTAAGTAAATCAGAATTTAACATGAAAAAATTGTAGGGACGAGCATATTGCATAAACCGATCATTTGACTTGACACTGCTGCTAGCAGTTGAAAAGATCCCGTGTAATTATTACATGACTAAAGGCATTTCCATTTACCTAAAAAGGGACGGGGAGAGATGAAGCTGGACTGGCATGCTTAACTAGCTACATAAGTATTATTGTTCGCACTCACGATCAGGTTAGGTAAGCATGAAACTCTATGACAGTTTAAGTGAAGGGAAATTGGCCTTATTGTTTTCTCGCAAATAATGTCGTTAAAACAGCAAAAGCGACGTAGCTGATAAATATAACATTAAACATGATTCCTTGGCAATTGTGTTATGCCCTGCCAGGACAGCTGAGTTAAGGATTAAATCGTCAGGTTCAAATTGATTCAATCGTGGATCTCGGATGGCTAAATACCGCTTTCTTGTTATCGACAGTGTTAGGCATTGGAAGCCAGTTGTTTTTATGTAACTGAATGTTATTATTAACGCCAATTAATACAAACTCAAACTCGAAAGTTATCGATCGCAAGGACAGACTACTATGTTTATCTACGTAAAAAATGAATTCAGAAAAGCTCCATTCTTCCTCTTTACATCTCCAAACACCTTCTACATCCTCCTTGGTTTGGTTTGTGCTCAAGTAACAGTAGCAATGCAAATGCATAGTGTGGTAGTATGCGAATTTATTGCACACATCTCATTACGTATCCTTATCATTAAATCAATTAGTCCAGGGAAATGAATTGGAAGCAGTTGCAATTGTAGTTTCCCTTGTATTGATTTAGAAAAAATAAAAAACTCGATTCAGTGACTTTTACCGTTTTTAGATAATTTTTGAACTGTGACTCCTGAATAAATTTCATGACTTTTATCGGCGACTTCAAGTTGGGAAAATGAGCATATTTTTTTTAAAACTCTCTCGATTTAAGTAAAATGGATAAAAGGAAGAGCTTCAGGCAGATTGTTGCTTTTGTTTTGCGCCCAAGCATTCCCTCCTGCTCAACATCTGTTTTTCTTTTTTGCTACAGTAAACCTCTATTAATTTCTGGATGAAATCATGCATGCCTTAGCGTTAAGGACATGCACAATCCGTGCTTACCACCGCTTATTTTCAAACCCTGTGATTGAATTTACGGCGCAGAATATGTAACTGCAGAATCGAACAGCGACATGAAATAAATGAAATGAATGTACATAATTTGGAATCTCGCTTTACTTATGCTGGAGAAAAATCAATTAGACAATTACTTTGCAACCCACTTCCTTTCCGCGGGTTGCAGGCTACAAAAATCAATTTTACATGAAACATGCTCACGATTAGTTGTTGGTTACTCATAATCAGATTTAAAAGTTTACTGAATTCGTCCTATACCATTCGTGTCGTTGAAGTACAGGAAAAAAGTACCCCCTGACAAGTTGCGCTTAAATAAAACTTCACATGGCTTTATGCTGTTTATTAAATCGAATTTGTCAAGGATAAATTACACATGGAATTAATATGATATAATCAAAATCCGCATGCGTCCACATTTCATATCTTGTGAAATTCATTTCTGTGTAATGTCCCTGACGACTATGAAGAATTTTGTTGAAATGTCAAATGAGTTTTTGATCCTTTTGCAGGACGGCAAAATAAAGTCTCCAAATAAATAAAATTCGATCATTTCGAGGGGTGCATTGCATTGTTTTTTAAAATCAAGTAATTAAGTTTAGTATTTAGAAAAAGTAGTACATGTTTAGTCCACGAAAATTTAGACCATGTAAAGGCTTTTAAAATCAGAGCAGCAAATGAAACGAGTACATTAATTTTAGGTAAATAAACTATTCTTAACTAAATGACGCGTTCAGACCAGGAAACCAAAATTTAAATCAGGCATTTAAATCAACCAAAGTATGAAGCGCTTACACCACAAGTAATAATACCACATGTCATTCCATTTTCATACCTTATTATACCATTCTTAAGATTTTGGCCAATGCTCGTCACAAATGCTAATTAGGATTTCATCGTTTGCCTTCCTTCAGCTTTGTTTTAGCTATCTAAATATTCCGCTTTTCATATCATTTATCATTAAAAAGTGCACATTGCTGGCCAACCACACCATCCTAACTTAGTGGCATTTTGCAGCAAGATGTGCATATAAGGGACCCGGGCCATTTCCACATCCTTCGGCGCCGCTCTACTAAAGACACATGTCGTTCTTGTTTATATATGAAGTTGACTTACTGTCCCAGGCCAGATTTCTGTTAACCGATGGACCTCAAACTTTATCCGTTGAGTTTCAAAATAAAAACCATTGGAATCTGTGTAATCAAGGTTGCTGAGTTTGCTCCTGATGTCAGATTTGAAATTCAAACACTCCCGCCGCCCTAATTTGCATAAAACAGCTGATTTGTAATAAAGAATTTAAAATGTGTTTTCTAGCATCAAAATATATGTAATCGAGGTCGCTGATCAAGATGGTGTGCTTAGATTTGAAATCCGACATCTCGCGCCACCGTAATTTGCATAAACAGCTGATTTTTT
>JAHZMX010000940.1:0-18553 GCA_027743895.1 Seira musarum | reverse complement strand
GCTCAGAATTGGGTAGCAAATATGTAACTAGCTGGCTGGCTTAACTACCTATAATCGCTTCCTTCCGGTGTTTTATCTAAAAGTCTTGAGAGTTCCATGACCAAAGGAATTTATCCGGCTTTCTCTTTTCTTTGGAGTTGACACAAAAAAAATGCGCCGCAAGATATGGGGTGAGAAGGATTGGTGGTATTGACGCCTCACATGATTTGCGTTAATTTGTTAGACATGTGAAGTAAAGAATAATTATCGCAAGTCATTATGATTCACACAAATATGTATTTTGACACTTCTCATACGTAAATACAGAGATGACCCCTAAACCTTATTAACATCATTCACAACCTCGAGTACTTAGTCTCTTTGTACTACCAGGGTCAATTCCAATATATCTATCACAAAATACTTTTCTGAAATGAACTCAAATGACTAACATTGTGTATGAAAAAATGCACGATTTTTATTCTACAACGAGAAAAATATCGAGTCCTATAATCCTCGTTGCAAGTATCAATGCTGGGCAAGTGTCATTAAATGCATTGTAGTATTAATGAGACTTTTGTCTCATTTTTGGTGCATATTTTTGTTTCTCAAAAATAATTGTACACAAAAATGATACTCGACAGCAACTAAAAAGGCAGAAATAAAAGAATCGGATATGTTTTATTCCAGTAAAGGGACAATTAACTTTAAAAACATTTCAAACTCCAGTAAGTAAAATTAGAGTTGCATTTAAAGATTGCAAATTCAAACCTATTCCGTCAAACTGCTGTGCTGTGTCAATTGTCGCCGTATTCGGTTGCAAAATATGTACTACGGACTACATTAAATCTTATTTACTTTGAACTACTAATGAAATTAAAAATTTCAAATCTAAATACCTCATTCAGCTTTAAAAAAAAGAAATATATCATCCCTCATCGTTCAATCTAATCTCCAATAGGTAATTATTTTTTTTACTATTGCTGCATCAATAAAATGATTTTGATGATTACTGCACTTGCAATATCATATTTTTAAATTGCATCGTTTTTGCACCTTTTCATACCACAAACCACAGCGCATCACATCACCATCATAATCATATCGTAATCTAAATGAATGTTGTAATTGCAACATTCCTTCAATCTTTTGAATTGAAACTGAACTGAACTCGCATGCTTGCTCCCTAAAATACGTTTTTTTTTCTTGTCTACGTATGCATGTATCACTTGTAAGAAATGCGTTAACTTTCGCTTTTACTGCAAAAAGATCTTAATCTCTTTACTGCTACTTACCTAAACGGAACAATTTTTATTAAAAAATTGGATTAAAATTATGTAGATTCGAAGTGAAGGTCAATCTAAAATCTGAATGAAAGTCCTGAATGAAACTTTGTGTTTTTTAAGAAAAATCTACTCTTCTTTTGATGACGAGAAGCCTTACCCATTTTCAAAGATCAAAAGATTCCTACAAAATTCCCTCAAAACTTGTTTCTTTTAACGGGATGATGCACCTCAACTGAGCTAATTTCAAACAGAGCAAATTTCTATTTTTAAAAATGAAAATCTCTTTCCGATCCAATCTTTCTTCATCCGTTTTGCTTTTACCTTGTGTAGTAATAAAAATGAGATTTATTAGGCATATCTGATCATAATTTTTTGAAATTACATTTTCAAAAAACAACAAAAACTATTTGAGATCTTGTTAAACCTTTCTTTGAATTTGTGATGATGAATAATATGTTCATAATTATTATGATTTAGGAGAATGGGTGCAATCGCAATTCGCATTTGGAAGAATTTATTGTAAAGTCATCATAACCATGACCATCCTTATAGATATACAAGGTAATCGGTGTGGGGGGAAGAATCAACAAAAGATTGTAATCAATTTTATTATCATTTGAAGACGTGAATAGTAGAAAGTCAGCAGTTTTACCTGCCAAAAGGATTTTTTTTAGATTTTATGACGTGCGTAATTAAAACAATAGCTTCTGATGTGATGAGATGATAACTGATAAGAACATACTTAAACTTCTATGGAGCACGTAAGCAAGAATTCGACAGGGAACATGTACCATCATCATTAATTATTTATTACAAATTAGCCTTTTAGCCAGAGGCATTAGATGTAATTTTGCATAGTGCGTTTGAAAGAATTTTGTAACTTTACAGAAACAAAATATCATTCCTCTGTGACGGGAGAGTGAAGGAATGCGAATGCACATTCAATGTTGATGATGGTGCCTCTGTTTCCCTACTGATACCATAAAATTAGTAAATTGCAATATTGAATCAAACTATGATTTATTGCGAATTCCAATTTTCAAAAATAATTTTTAAAAAAGATTCACATGATTCAGGTTATTAGCTGTATTTAGCCTTAATCGGATCAAGGAACCTCATTTAATCTTGAAGCAACTTATAATGACCAAAAAAGCCTGCAAGTCTGAAATGGGCGATTTAAAATTCCACAATCGTTTCATTCTTTTGCATGCATGCGTTATCATCAAGATCAATTAATATCATTAATATAAAATTATGCACGTGGAAATTTGGTGGGATCTTCAAACCAAAGAGCGATTGAGATTGGATGATTTACGAAATTTTAAATGATTGTAAACCCAGCAGGAAAGAGATCACTTATACATACAAATCAGTTTCAAATGTTTATGCTAAAGAATGGAAGTCATGAAGTTTGTTAGCTCTGATAATTGTAATGTAAACTCAAGCCAACTTGCTAATTGTTTCTTGATACATTTGTCCAAGAATTTTGTAGTCCATATAACCAAATATCTTGAAAAATGAAACAATCCAATTTAACTAGGAAGTTAAATTCATATAATCAGTTCCAACTCAACTCTAATTAAAATTTAAATGATTAACTCTAATTAAAGTCTAAAAATAATTCTGACATTCTCCTTCTGTTAAAATTTTTCCAACATACTTCATGCTTTTATCACATCACAAAGTCATTTAGATAGCAAAACTTCAATCAGCAACCTCGAACACAAAATAATTGACATGAAACCACAGGGAAAATTAATCAATCAGGATGGGGACAGCTACTTGTAATTGTTGAGCAAACCAAATCAAATGCAAACGAGCTACACTTGTCAGACTTAAATGTTAAGTACATGAACCAAGACAAATGAAAATCATACCACACCATACACCAGATTTAGTTAGTTTGTCAGACCAGGTAACCCAAAGATAACACTTGGATTTTGTTCACGCATTCCATTATCATTTGAAATGACAAGCATGAAAAGCCACCTGCAATTATAAAATTAAAACAGAAAGAAAGAGATATGATATGAACGAGTATCATTATCATATCAAATTCCATCGACGCATGAATCATAAGTCCTTTACATAACTTAATAAAGTCCAATAGTTCAAATCAATTTAAAATGTTGCAAAATGGTTAGATTTTACTTCGACTTCGACACCAGCTCAAAGATTAAATTAAGGAAATTCCCTAATTTGGATTTATGCTGATACAAGCATTAAGGAGACCTGTTACGGAGTAGCTACTTAAATGTTCAATAAATTAATTCACTTTTTGTCATAAAAATTATAACATTGCTATAAAAAATTCATTATTGAATTGCAAGAAGTGCATAACTTAAAGCCACCTGCAATTATAAAATTAAAACAGAAAGAAAGAGATATGATATGAACGAGTATCATTATCATATCAAATTCCATCGACGCATGAATCATAAGTTCTTTACATAACTTATTAAAGTCCAATAGTTCAATTCAATTTAAAATGTTGCAAAATGGTTGGATATTTCCTTCGACTTCGACACCTGCTCAAAGATTAAATTAAGGAAATTCCCTAATTTGGATTTATGCTGATGCTGATACAAGCATTAAGGAGACCTGTTACGGAGTAGCTACTTAAATGTTCAATAAATTAATTCACTTTTTGTCATAAAAATTATAACATTGCTATAAAAAAATCATTATTGAATTGCAAGAAGTGCATAACTGACCTGCACCTGCAAAATGCAACAAATAATGCATTCGCATTGGAATGCATCCATGCACTAGACTCATGCATTACTTTGCAAAAATCTCGTGTAAGACAAGTTACAAATTCGCAACTACATATTTTTTCATAGTAGACTTGCTCCAATGAGCACATGCTCACACTTTGAACTAAGTTCTTTTTGAGATTTAGCAAAAAACAAAATTTTATTCGCTATTATTACGTCTTTATCTATCTCACTTACTAATAATAATAATTCCATTTCACACTTTTGTATTTCATGCCGTTCACGCGATCGCAATCGCAAAATCACAACAATAATCGCAAAAATGACCACAAAAAACACCTATGTCATTTCATTTTCCTTCCTTCCTCTCCATCTCTGCTATGCGAGTGGAGTAAGACACAATGCACTTGTTTTTTGTCCTATTCTTTGCCAATTACAATCACATCGCATTAACAGCGATGCGATGCATGTCATGCCATGCCACAAATATTAAATTAAGTCATAACTCAATTTTTCATGTTAAAAACGGATGCGTAGGTATTTAGTTTGCCAAAAAGAAAGAATTTCTTCCTGTGAAACCATAACCAAACCAAATCAAACCACACCGTTCGCCAGCACCACCATTCACCACCGCCATGGCAGTAATAGGTCCGGTAGGTAGAATTCAGTTCATTCATAGGATTTCGAATTATATTATGCTTGGTTTGGTTAAGGTCTGAATAATACCAGAAGGAAACCGTGGTTTTCATAGTTTGATGCGTAAAAATGCTTTTTTATATCTATTGTGCTCATGCTAAATGGGCAAGCTTTGATGAGCGAGCATCGAGCATCATCATCATCCTCAAAATGAATTCATTTTCCGAATGGGTGCATTCATGATGATTTTAAAAACTTTACTACTCATGTCCTTTAGATAAAGCTAACTAAATACTCCTATTTTAAAGATGGATGCAATGCAACTGCAACGGTAACTTCTTCAGAAAAAAATGGGAAACTGTGATGATGAAAAAAATCGTTCACTTTCTATTTCAAAAAGGATTCACGATTTACTGCTGCACTTTATTTAGGTAATATAATATCATTTCAATTTCGTTTTTCATAATTGGCTTGGTTCTAGAGGAATGGGACTTGACTTAAGGCTTAGGTCTTTGTCCGTCTCTACGTCCATTTAGATCACAGAAATTGAAGGAACCAATCAATCATTTTTATTGCCCATTAGTGTACAAATAATTTTGTACATGTCAATGAGAATCCTTAGCCAAAGGTAATGAGCTAATCATCAAAGTGATCATCCTGAATGATCTGCTAAAATGTGGTTTATTGAATCGGCATCAAGCTTTCAGGAGTTCATGATTTGAAGAATAACATGAATTACGTGCCGCAGCCGAATCAAATCAGTGTTAAAAGGAGAATGAGCATGGGCATGAGTAGATCAAATGCTCAAGCCAATACCTGATTCATTATGATTGCAAATTGCAACTTAATTGATGGGGTATCAAACAAACTTATCATAATTTGTTTTTCAAAAAATGAGGGGTTTTTTTTTACAAGTTTGTTTGTAAAATAAAGTATTACGAAACGGAAATCATGTTTCACTGTTCTAATTTTTTGCAAAGAAATAAAGAATCTGCAAAATCCCCAAAATGAAATTCTAAAACTGCAACGGCCTGCTGCTTACTCTGACCTAACCTAAGGCGTAAACCAAAAAGGCCAAATTAATTAATTAGAGAAGTCTCTGACTTGGCTTTGGTTTGTTTGAAAATCTTCAAAAAAAATCTTCTCGCCACAGGCATAAGCCTACTGTAGTGCACGAGCAAAATGAGTGTAAACCTTTGAGGAAAATGTTTTAAAAATTGGTCTCATTTTTTAAAATCTAGATTTTCAGCAGCTCAAGCGAAGCTTCATCATCCCAGCTTAATTCCATTGTCATCTCTTCATTGGATATGCAGAACACATTCAATTTAACTCATTCACGTGCGTTTTCATTGCTGTCACAATTCATTGGTTCCTTCTTGAAATGACATGCATTCCTTTATGATTACGCATGTGAATGAAGAATGCACAATTTACCTTTGCAAATACCTACATAACCCAAACTTCTTGTCATTCCAAAAATTATTGAAGTCTATTTCCTTTCTTCCCAATTTTCAATCGATTTCCAATTTTTTATCGTGCAACTTCCCTTTCCGGTCCTTCATCCTCTGTGATTATGATTATGTACGCAATTTTTGGAGTTTTTTGTCTCTTGCTTGTCCTCTCGTCTCTCTCGCTCCATATTTGAAAAATTGTGTTCACGTAAAAACTCAAATCGTGCAGAACCGATTTCATTTTTTCAATTTTTTTTGGATCTATTGATCGTTTCAAACTCCAAAAGGTAAACTACCTTTTGTAACTGCATGTGTTTCGTAAGCAAAAATTAATACCTTTGCGAACAAAATTTCTCTCAAGACAAAAAACTTATTTTTACGATTTTTGTTTTCCAACCCCGGCATTTTACGACTGTATAATTGCTGCCAAAAACTACTACAAATCAAATATATGTATTATTTTTAATTCTTGAAAATTAAATAGCCCCACACCACGTTCTTTCCGTCCGTTCAGCTAAAGCTAGCCAAAAGATTTTTCGTTCATTTCACCATTTTTTATGCTGAAACGTTTCCTTCCATATGGGAAACTGCACAAAAAAACTTTAAAAAATGTAACAAATTGCTATTATACAGCATTGCATTGTTATGTTGGCTCGAAGAAATAAATATTTTTAAAATTGAAAAATATAGGTATTAAAATCTATTTAAATACCTATCTCAACCCAGCCCATTATTTTCCCACGAAAGAGTTATAATATTTACCGAGCATATACATACTTTTTAATTTTTATTCAACGATTTAACTTACCGTGTAAATATATATCCTATCATAAAGTGAAGGCAAATAAAAAATCGATATTTTTTTAAAAGCTCAAAGTAAACTAAAATGACTGCAATTAAACTAGGATTTTTACTTTCAAGATCGGTAGCCGTATCGGTATCGAGTCATTTAAAAAACGCATTTTAATCGCTACCCAAAAAAACTATACCTGCCGCCCGCCCCCTCCTTCTAGCAAATGAATACAGGTATAAAAATAAACCAGAATCTTTTCTGTTTTTGTCGTCATCATTTTTTTTTCAAAAACGTAATCCGACTAGACCAGACCAGGCCAGACTCTCATGTTCATGAATCATGATCGTATCTTGAGGAACGTGTGGTATAAACAGTTAAGTTACGTTTCCCCACTAAACCATATACATATATTTTTTTAATGTTTCATTGTTTCATTCCCCCATGGTTAAAGGCACGCACACAAACACAAGCTCACCGTGGTATGGTCATCCACACCAATTCAAATCTACTTGAGGACTTTAATCCACATCATCTTCTCATCACCATTTTACAATTTCAATTTAGAAAAATCATGTTTTTCCCTGTCAATCCCCAAAAACATTGTATCATATCATATGATTCTCTTGTGTACATTATTATGCAGTTGTACCTAACGTCTTTTTAAATGCTCCTTCTAACTCACTGGCTGAGCCAAAGCCATAAGCTCTTGACTCGACTTTTCTTTTTTCTTTTTTGCAAAAAAAAGTGAGAAGATTTACTCACTGTACTGTAACGTTTTAAAAAAAGGAAAATTGGCAGCATCATCATTTCAAAAAAATCTTTTTTTTGCAAAAAAAGTGAGAAGATTTACTCACTGTACTGTAACGTTTTAAAAAAAGGAAAATTGGCAGCATCATCATTTCAAAAAAATCCAAAAATCTCATAAAAAATCTAAGAATAATGCAGTTGCGTATTGCACATAGGTACATAAATACATACAAACACTCCTCCACTCGACTCCCTTAATGATTCTTGAAGACAAGACAAAAAGTCCTGACTTGGCTTGGGTTTGGGCTAAGGCTAATCCAATCCACTAATCTGACTTCTGAATTGAAACAGAAAGTTTCGCAGATTAAAAATAGTTTATTACGCGTAGGTATACTACTAAAACTTATTCAGCTTCCTGAGGTGAGTTTAAGGGAAGTGGTCATACCGAACCTTAAACATTGAAGGGGTTAAATTCTAAACGCCACTTGAAACATATCGACTCGATTACGATACAATACAATACGATTGTATTGCATTGCATTGTTGAAATTATGATTATGATTTATTAATAAAAATCATAATTTTTGGTGGTGGTGGTAGTAATGCATTATTGGCTCCAAAGATTTTTAACGAACCTGGGGTTTAGGTATCCTCCAATTCTAAACCCATATTATTTAAAAAGGGAAACGAAGTGATTTGCAATTGGCGTCCGTCCGTTTCAAAGGAATCTTTGAACACTGTGAAGATATTGAATTATTGAAGTGTTGTGGTAATGGTGTTTTTGTGTGTTTTTCCCTTTTTGCTTTGATGATCTTTAGTGTGTATTTTTTCGCTCGTTTAAGCAAAAAAATAATTTTTCACTTCTGTTTTATAATGCTTATCACAACACTGACTTTTTGAAAGTTTGATCAGTACGGTTTGGGGATTGGTTGTGAGATCATGTGAGATGAGAAGGATCTCTTAGTTTTGTGTTCTTCTGTTTTATAATGCTTATCACAACACTGACTTTTTGAAAGTTTGATCAGTACGGTTTGGGGATTGGTTGTGAGATCATGTGAGATGAGAAGGATCTCTGAGTTTTGTGTCTAGTCTAACTCAAGAAGAAGAAGTGGATTATTGAAATTGAAAACAAGAATATTTTTTTTATTAAACCACCAACAAGAATAATAATAATGGGAGTAAATTGTGGGAACTAAACTAAAAGTGTCATAATTTGTGGTTTGGAAAAAAAATTGAAATCGGAAAGAAAGAAGTAAGTAAAGTGAAGAAAAATTGAAACGTGTAGCGAAGACGCAACGCGTGCGTGTGTAAATTCAGTTCATTTTGTGGTTTTTCAAAGGAGTACACTTGAGTTGACGAAAAGGATACACAAAATCTTGTCAAATGGGAAGAATATCACCGGTTCTGGTAAGTCAAAGTCAAAGTTTGACTTTACTTCCATCAGCGCATGCGCGAGGAAAAGAAAAGCGAAGCGAACAAAGCAGTTTGCGCTTTGCACTGCGACCTGGACGCTCCTGCTTTGCTCGTCGCGGATTGAATCCGAATTCGACTCGAGTCGAGTCTAGCATTTTTTACGCAGATGTCAATAAAAAGTAAATAT
The DNA here is from genome assembly GCA_027743895.1 of Seira musarum. NCBI lineage: Eukaryota > Metazoa > Arthropoda > Collembola > Entomobryomorpha > Entomobryidae > Seira > Seira musarum. The sequence continues at coordinate 9,344 of JAHZMX010000940.1, read as the reverse complement.
TGATCTACGTATTCTTACCAATCAAATCATGTTGATTAATAAGCCTTGACAAATTCAAAGAAAATTGTAAAACGTATTGGCATTTGAATTTGAGGTTAAAAAGAAAAGGTTTGCTTTGAACTAAAGCTATCTGAAACGATGATGTTGCTTTGAATTGTATTACAGCACGTAACACTATTAGAGTTGCATTAAAACACTAAAGCTTGTACGTGCGGACGGGCATAATAAATTGAAAAAGAAAGTATTCATTCGCGTTCTTTCATGCTTAATGCGATGTGATGATTTCGTAAAAAAAGATTCATGGATTTTAAACGCTGATTTTGGGTATCAAGTTACAAAAGATTACTCAACAATTTTGTTTGAAAAATTAGATAACGATTTCGATGATGTTGCTTTGAATTGTATTACAGCACGTAACACTATTAGAGTTGCATTAAAACACTAAAGCTTGTACGTGCGGATGGGCATAATAAATTGAAAAAGAAAGTATTCATTCGCGTTCTTTCATGCTTAATGCGATGTGATGATTTCGTAAAAAAGATTCATGGATTTTAAACGCTGATTTTGGGTATCAAGTTACAAAAGATTACTCAACAATTTTGTTTGAAAAATTAGATAACGATTAGTGAAGGAATGTGACTTGATTTATGTTCTCATATCTTTCCTAATGCATTTTAATAGATAGTTTCAAGAGTGTTTTCAAGTTTCTCTTATTTCAATTTGTGTTGATTCCAGGTGCTGCTTTTAGCAGCCGGATGTGCCAATGCCGGAATCTCCGACTGGCTCAATCCCTTCCGCGTGTTCGGAGGAAAACCACCACACGGAGCCGCCGCATCCCCTGCCTCAGGAGGACCCCAACACAGTCCCAAGAGCTCAGGTGGAGGAGGAGGCTTTGGACCTAGTGGAAACGGAGGAAGACCCCCACGCCAATCCTTTAATCCCCATGGGCCTTCTTCTCCCCATCTTGGATCTCCTCCAGGTGAGTTCCCCGAGTATCAATCTGCCTCTGGTAAGTGACAAATTCCGAACAGTTGACCTTCTTCATGTGCTGTTCTTCCGCTTACTAACATCATTCATCCTGCCAATATCAATGTAAGTTCGAAAATAATGGAGAACAAAATATAAATCTGATGCAGAGCTCCTTGGTCGTTTTGTACTTTTCCGAACCCATCCTTAAAATTTCTTTTTGGCGTTTTCGCCGTGAAACTATTTATCCGATTCCAATTTCCAATATGATTCCGTCCAATTATCTCAGAGAGCTTCAATTTTCTTCCCTTGAGATCTCCCCTAATTAATTCAATATTTTTTACCTTGAATTCCCCATTTTAAAAACAGCCATGTTGATGATCGATGACTGTGATCGAGCTGACGGACGTGAGTATTACGATGACTTGATTGACGCTCTCTGACTTACATTTGGGTACATTCACGACTTGAAGGAGATTGAATGAAATGGAAAACCTATTACATTCGAAACCGTTACATTGGGATTGTGACTGGGGGGTTTAATTTCATGTGCATGACTAAATCATTCAGAGCTAAATTGAAACTGTTTTACAAATACATATTTGTGATGCCGATGCCTCGCCTGGACTGGAGGAATGTTTTGACTTTTTTTAAACCTTACCTTTGTTTCCTCCAAGCATGACGATGCAATGACATGACATGAAATTTTACTAACGCTTTACTTGTGACAGACATGAAAAGGCAGTTATTTATAAATTTCCAATCTTTCGCATATTCAAAGTTGTTTAATCAATGAATTCATGATCATATTTAGGCCATTTGGATGATGGGTTTAAGCCTAGCTTCCCACCTGGTTTCGCCAATCCTCCAAGTCATTCCCCGAATCTTAACCCGTTCGCAACTGTTGCTGGTCATGGATCAGAGTCAAATGTAATTTCCAAATGATTTCATATAAACCATCTTTGTAATAAGCAAAAATGCAAACAAATTGAAACATTTCCATTTGATTTACAGGCTAAGGGTCCTTTCCTTCCGGAACAATTGACCGTCTATCATACCCCCAACGCCCCACCACACAAGCCCCTCGCTGCTCCCCCAACCCTCCCACCATTAGGCCGTGTTCGTGGCAGATCTCCATTCGGTAGAGGAGGTCGTGGACCAAGAGGACCCCCACCACATGCTGCAGCGCTTGCAGAAGCATCCACCGGAGCCGAAGTTTCATCTAGTCCAAGTGGTCCAGTAGGACCTGACGGTGCCCCAATCCAATTCAGTGATTTCCCTGGCTTAGGATCTAGTCTTCAAAACAGTCCTCCAGAACCTGAATATGAAGAAACCCCAACTACTCCACCTCAAGGGCCATCTCATGCTCCAGTCAGAGGAGGACGTGGACCCCCACCCGGCAGATTTAGCCGCCCAGGAAGACAACATGGACGCCCAGGACCTCCACGTGGCCCACCACATCACGGACATGGCCCATCTTATCATGCTCAAGGAGGACCTTCCCCATATGGACCACCCTCTGGTCATAGCCACAATCCTTTCAACTCTGGACCACCATCAGGCCCACCCGGACCAGATAGCGATCACGGCCCAGAAGGACCTTCCTTCCTTGACAACGGACCCGACTCACAATCTCCATTTTCATCAAGACCTCATGGACCACCAAGCGGGCCCTTAGGAAATAATCCTTTGGGAGGATCAAACGGACCTCGAGGACAGTCTGATGTTTTCTTTGCATCCTCTCCAGGATCAAATGCCCCATTCGGTCTTATCCCTGATCAAGGCCCACAAGGACCATCTCCATTCAGTGGCTCAGAGCAATCTTATGGCGGACCCGGATCTCAGTCAGGACCTCAAAGTCTTTTCGGACCTAATGAAAGTGGTCCACGAGGACCTCCTCCACAATCCAGACCTCAAGGTGGACCAGGAGGGTTCGGAAGACCACAATCTTTCCTTGGAGGACCTCCAGGAGGCCATGACTACCCAGAGCAATTTGAAGGTGGAAACCGCGGACCACGCCAACCAGCACCACAAGGAGGGCCATCCTTCGACTTCCGTCCACAACTCGGAGGCCCAGACTCATCCGGAACTGAAGAGCAAAATCCAGGATTCTATGGTGCCTCTTCACAACGAAAACAATCCTTCACTCGGCTCCTTTTTCAACAATGATAACGGTCAAGAAGGTGGTCAAGGAGGTGGTCAAGGAGGACCTCCATCTTTTGATGGACCATCTTCTTCCCTCTTTGCCAGCAGCAACCCCAACAGCGGAGGTCCAGCAATTTACGGAAATGGTGAAAGCGGACCAGCAAACTATGCTCCCAGACCACGTAAGCCCCCAATGCGATTCAGTCTCCGTAATTCCTCTCGCCGCTGCGTTCTCCAACAATGTTCCTGTCTCTCTCCCAGTGCCAAAAGCTCCTCGTCTTCTCAGACCCTTCGTCAAGAAGCCCGGTATCGTCTCTCTCAGCTCACCAAAGGATCCCAACTACAGACCAATGAGACTAGGAGCTTCCAGTCTGAGCCCAATCACCGCAGCCTATGAGCCAGACACAGTAATTACCTCCTTGAACTGACTTTAAAAAGACTTTACTTCTTCTCTTCAGTCGCACTTGTAACTGACGCTTGACTCCCTAGAAATAGATTTGTTCCACTCCACCGAACCCACTTCTCCACTTCCATTTCCATTCTATGATTTTTTTCTGTTGTTATTACCTTATTGCAAAATCGTAGACATCATCATAGAAGCAAAGCAAGTACAAAGTACAATGTAGTCGATATATAGGCCATAGATTTTTTAGGCCGTAGATTTTGAATTGAATTGGTTTGGTAGCTTCATTTTAGGATGCAAAAAGTCATTTGCAAAAATTTTTCTTCTTCTTCTGCTATTCATTCATGCTCACCTCTCTCAAGCTCAAGCTCAGCGAGAAAAGAAAGCATTTCTTTTGTGATATTTTTCCTATTTTACTATTCCTATTATGTTATGAAAAAATATAGGCAGCCAGTGGTGGATTGCATGGGGGATACGGAGATGTGGGGTTGACCCATAATGGAGATCGAATTCTGTACCACGTGGCAGGTCACCAGGGGCCATACTCATACCAGTTTGGTTTCGATACTGGAAAGGGGTAAATAAGAGATAAGCAAAAAACAACCTGACACTCTTTTTGTCTTCCCTTTAAAAACTTTTATCCTTGCCAATTTTCAATCCCCTCTTCTTCTTCTTCTTCAACTTGCTGCACACAGAACAAAACAATCTATTTTCCATTACCATCAACCTATCATATCATAAAGAAAATGCACAAGAAACTCCAGCACGACCGGGTCTAGGGAATTAAAAGCGGTTTGTAAAAGCTGATCTGTTTTTGATCTTCTTTCATTTTCTGAAGCTTGGTTCGGAACCTCAACCTTGTGCTGGGCATATTGGATGGGAAGCAGAAGTTGATTAGAAAGTATCGTAAATTACTTCCCAGATACAACNCCCGTTATATCATAAAGAAATTGCACAAAACAAAAACAAAATTCCAGCACAATCAGGGTCTAGGGAATTTAAGGTGGTTTGTAAAAGCTGATCTGTTTTTGATCTTCTTTCATTTTCTGAAGCTTGGTTCGGAACCTCAACCTTGTACTGGGCATATTGGATGGGAAGCAGAAGTTGATTAGAAAGTATCGTAAATTACTTCCCAGATACAACAAATACTACTACTAGAGTCATCACATTACTACACACTAGAATATAATACTCATCGTCTTTTTAGCTTACCTCATCTCATTAGAATCAAAACATCAAGTCAAGCGAAGAGAAAGGTGAGCTGTTTTCATGAAATTCATGAAAATGCTTTGATGCAAAATTCGCTGTCTGGTCAGTTAGGGCAATTAAAACACGAACAATATTAATTAATGGTTGGGAGAAAGGTGGACACACGCACAAAATGACATAAAAAACATACACATATGACACAAATAAAAACACTGGTAATAGGGATAAAACATTTTATCTGTGGGGAAATACATCAAAAGGGCACAATTAATGTTTAGGATTATACATTTAGAGGTAGGTATATTATTACATGAATTTTTTCCTTACATTTTTTATCCAAAAATTATTTTTGCTTTTGCTTAACACATTTTTTTCAATTTCTTCTTTGAAAAGTTTAATGAGCTTTGATGAGGCATTCAAAGAATCCGAAGAAACAACAAAGTTAAATTCTTGTTTTTAGATTCATTTCTATTTTAACCTTGATTTTAAAAAATAGTTTCATTTTGAGCATCTATTTGACTTATCAGAATAGTGAAACAATTAATTCACTTTGAATGCCTCAAACCTAATTACAACATTAAATACTAACATGATTTTATAAATTGCTTTCTATTTTTTTCTAGATACAATCGTATTTTCCGTTTCGAAGAGAAAGATGGTAAAGGTTTTGTCAAAGGCAAATATGGCTTTTATGACAAACAAGGAAAGCTGAATATCATCAATTACATGGCACACCCAAAACACGGGTACCATGCGGAGAGGGGTCATAGTCATGGATATTACTAGGTTTTAGCTAATTAATTAATATAACTAATTATTTTAATTTTTTTAGAAAAGAGAATGTTCTCACAATTAATTATTTTGTTGACAAACAAATATACAAAAACGTATTGACGTTGAAATGCATGTAAATAAGTAATTATTTGTGGAGAAGAGTTCTCTTTTTTGTTTAATAGTTGCCTAATTATTTTTTACTGTTAATCATGTACCTTGTTTCACTTACTCAAAGGAGTATACCGTTAAATACTAATTATTATAAACCAACAAGAAATGAAGATGCAATAAAAAATTAAAATATTTCAGGAACATGTTGGCTACATTATTCCAAAAAAGAATCCATATCGCGCTTTCTGTTGATTAAAATCCTTTGACGTTGTGAGGAAAGAAGCTAAAGTCCAGAGTTAAGTGCTTACAATTTGATGATTCATATTCAAAATCAATATACCTGCTCCTTCTTATAATTCAATATGACGTTGATTAAATACGTAAAACATTCAAGTTCTACTAATTTATTAAAACATTAAATCAATGGCTGGCATTGGACCTTGCCTCAATTATTCGTTATCAATATCAATTATCGATCCTTTTATATCCGTATCCATCTCATATTTGCTATTGCATTCGATACGTCAGAATGAGTTGATAAAAAAGATTACATGGTGCGATGATAAAATCTTCTTTACCAGTCAGCGGGTCAGATTGTATTGGAAAACGAACCTCGTAAAGTCCTCTCACATATCAAATAAAAAGTCATTGAAAATTAAAGTTTCTAAAATGAAAATTTCCCACTTTTTGTTACTCGTGGCAACAACAGTTGTTTTGTGCAGTCACGGAACTCATAGTCAGGATAATGGACTAATAGATATGATTTTTGTTGACTATGGCCAACCTTGTGTTAAAACTGGCAGCGGCGGCTGGTTCATAAACGTTCAATGTAAAACTTATAATGGATCAGTAGGTTGCTACTACGAGAACGAATCTGATCCAACTGGTACCTGTCAATGTAGTCTTGGTGACGATGCTCAGTTTGTAGAAGATCAAAAAATCTGTCTCGGAAAAGTTGGGGCCTATTGCACAGCAGAAAAGACGGATTTGATCCCCCCAAAACTGTGCACCCCAAATGCCCACTGTGTTCCAATGCAGTCTGAAGGCCACATTGTAGGAAAATGTGCCTGTGTTTATGGTTTCAAGAATGAAAACGGGCTTTGCGTCGAAGATTCTGAAATTCCTGAAAACCAAAGATCCACGCCACGTACTACTACAACCACCAAATCTCCAGATCGCGGGAATTTAAAACTGCCGCTGGATATATTGTACACTACAACTGGTTTTGGACAAGAATGTAATAAGTATTCATTGTTTAATATGACCCGGTGCGACACACATAAGTTAACGGTTTCTTGCTCGGCAAAGAAACTATGCGAATGTAACATGGGGGATGAAGATTCCCTCATGGATGAAGAGCTTGGAATGTGCGTGAGTCGCATTGGAAGTTACTGTCTCACTCGAAGGAATTTATTAGGATACAAACCGTGTGTCTCTGGAGCTGATTGTTTCCCAGAAGGAGATGACGAGAATCGTTCTTTTGGAACGTGCAAATGCTTGTACGGATACAATCCAAATGAAGAGGAAGGAACCTGCATTAGAGACCCAAATATAAAAGATCCATCTACACCTGGTGCTGGTCGACCTACAACAACCATCCCTACAACTACAAATACACCTAGGTCTACAACCGCCGCCGCTGACAAAACAACTGCAGCATTATCAAGTATTCTTGTGGTAGTCTCACTTTTGAAATTTATTTGCTAAATAGATATTCATATTTTTAAAACCTTTTTGGTGAGTTCAACTTCTTGAATTTAAAGATGTCAAAGCTATAACCCTCAAAAAATTTTTACTGATGACGAATAAAATTAAGCGAAAAAGCGTACTATTTTGGCATTTCTTTTCTTCACATTCCATTCTCAATTTTCAGCCACAGCATCTTGCCATAGAATTTGCGACCAAGATTTATAATTGCCTTCATTTTAAATCTTGTCATTACTACAAAACTGGTTTCATAAAAGCAAGTCTAAATAAGTCTAAATTAGCATATAATTTTTAAAGCCTGGAAATTAAGGCTCATAATGTATTATATACTTATGTCGTATTTTTTAACTTTAGCTAGTGTTGGTGTAGTAAGAAAAGGGATTGCGCAATCACAAAAAGTTGTGACCGCTTACATTTATATTCAAGTTACATACACCGCTTAGCATATGTTTAAATGTACCCCTGTCACACTATTGCCTTCATTTAAACGTCCTCTTTTTATTGATTTAATTTTTACGCAATGCTCAAATAATCTGTGTCTCAAACAACCTTACCAAATCATTATCAATAAAAAATTTTATCAATTGCCCATGGATCATTGTTTTTCTCAACATGTTATGCTAATCTTTCTCTAAAGTTTTGGAAACACCCATGTAAAATACGTCTACTTGACAAAAGTTCGCATTGGAAGTGAGAATGGTATTATCACTATTATCAATTGGGATCAATTTTAATAGATTGGCAAGTAAAAAATCACATGCAAATTTTCACCATCAATCACTTGTTTTAACAAGATTTATCATTGGCTTAAAGAATTGATTTTGTACAAATAGGTATGTCAAAATGGCAGATGACAAAAGATAACAATGATATATTTCGATTTTATTTCAAAAGATCATTTTCCCTCAATTTGTCTGTTTGTGTAAGGAAGAGAAAAAGTAGAAATTATTTTGAGCTCTCTAATTATAATTGTGAATTTTGTGAACAATTTTTTAAAATGAAACTTTTAAATTGTTTGTTATTGGTGGCAACAGCAGTTCATCTGTGCTGTCATGGAGCGTATAGTCAGGATAATGGACTAATAGATGTGATATTTGTTGACTATGGTCAACCTTGTGTAAAAACTGGCTTGAATTTGGGCGGTTTATTTCCACCTCCTTCTGACTGGATCATTAATATACAATGTAAAACCTACAATGGATCAGTAGGATGCTACTACGAAAACGAATCTAATGCAACTGGCACCTGTCAGTGTAATCTAGGTGATGATGCTCATTTTGTAGAAGATCAAAAAATCTGTCTTGGAAAAGTTGGCGCCTATTGCACAGCAGAAAAGACTGATTTGATTCCCATGAAACTGTGCACACCAAATGCTGACTGCGTTTCAGTGCAGGATGAAGGTCACATTGTGGGAAAATGTGCCTGCCGTTACGGTTTCAAAAACGAAAATGGATTATGCGTTGCGGATCCTGAAGTCCCTGAAGACCAGAGATCCACACCACGCACAACAACCACCACCCAAGCACCAGATCGTGGAAACTTGCGTATTCCCTTGGATATTCTTCTGCATGTGAACGTTGTAGAATACGGCAATCAGTGTCAAGGACCTTCGATTGTTCCACTGCTTAATAAAACGTATTGCAACACTAAAGAACTTACAGTTGCGTGTCTAGGGAAAAAATGTGAATGCAACATGGGAAGAGATGATGCAATTTTCGACGATGAAGTTGGGAGATGTGTGGGATTATCAGGAAGTTACTGCCTAACAAGAGAAAATTTGTTAGGAATGAAGGGCTGCGTAAAGAATGCCAAATGCAAATTGGCGGATGGGTTATCATCAAGATACTCGTTTGGAACTTGTCAGTGTGAACCTGGATTTATTGAAAACGCTCAAGATGGTACCTGTATTCCTTCAGGTGGTACTACGCCAACAACAACAACAACTGAGAGGGGAACTGGACCCACTACTTCAACCACTGAGAGGGGAACTGGGCCCACTACTTCAACCACTGAGAGGGGAACTGGGCCC